>CM044001.1:88826140-88902428 GCA_024085815.1 Flaveria linearis | reverse complement strand
AGAAAGTTGATTTATAAGACAGAGGTTGACCTCACCTCAGGAAGACCAAAGGTGGTCATGAGATGGCATCCTCCGTGCACAATGTCTCGTATTCCACTAAGGGAAATGCCACAAGATTTTGCACTCCATTTTAAATGATGGTATTATGACTGGCGCACTGGTGAGGCCGTCATAGTTTTGGAGAAAGAGGGAAAGTCGAGACAGTTAGGGTATTTGACCCTATGTGGCTAACTACTTGTCTGCTTCAGATGTCTACATCTTATTCAAGTGGCCACTGTTTTTTGACACGCAGGAATCGTGCAAGCACTGCAGTTCTAACATGTTATACGTATATGCTTCGCACTGAATATTCATGCTGGGGTTTGAAGAGAAGAAAGAGTGAAGCGATATGAAGAGTTTAAGAAGGAAGTCAAAGTTTAGATAGAACTAGATCCAAGGGGGAGTTTGTTGGTACACATGTCCCCAGTTCTAGTCTAGTGATCTTAAATGTAATAGACTTTTGTCTTGTAACACATATGTAATGTTGAATCAATTAATGAAAAACTCTTCAGTGAATGTTTGATTGATTGTTTAATGTCATATCTATTAATATTGTTTGTTGTTACACGCATATATGAACATTTTATATAGGTTTACAGCTGTTAGACATAGTTATGAATCATTAAAGGTTCACGAATGTATTTAACTAAGTATTCTGATTCAGTCGCATGACTGGACCATGCGAATGGGCCAATCGCATGACAGAACTAGGTGATTGGATCAATCGCACGAGTGAGTCATAAGACTGACTCATTCGTACAAATGGTTCAGTCGTATGACTCAGTCGCCACGACTAAGCCCGTCGCTTAGCTCAGTCGTACGAATGAAAGCTGTAACCTATAAATACCACTTAAGTCGTGGAAAAACGTAGCACTTCGATAATTGACAACCCTAGCTATCCCAGTCAGATAGAGCGTCCCTTCCAACTTCACAGAGTGTTTCAGATCATTCCTACTTCATTCTTAACGTATTCTAATCGTTAGGTTTAATCCGGTTAACGTTCTCACTGATTGGATCGCCAATCAAATAGAATTCCGTGCTATTTGAGTAGGTTTCATGTAGAATCAGTTAGTACTCCGTTCGTACACGGTCCTAACACAGAGGCTGTGATAGAGAGAGAAGATGAGAAGGTGTTGAGAGCAGGAAGCCAGACCACAAAGCAAAGCATGAGAAAGATGATGCTGCAAACACTGTCGAGGAAAACAAGTTGAGTACTCCGGTGTGTCAATGTGAGAAAGCTTGGTAGCAGAAAAGTGGTGATGGGACTTTCATATGAGGTCATTCAGGATATGTGTTCTCCAGCATGCAAAATCAGGTTATTTGGTGTGTATAAAGCAAATTGTCTGTTACTCGATAATGAAAACGACTTTAAACGAATTAATGAAGAACTTAAAATAAACGAATCAAAATATTTTAAATGAAGCTTTGAATGAAATGATCATTTAAAAAAGATCATTTTGGAAAGAAACGTTAAAATTAACACTTTGACTGAAAGGGTTGCTCTTGCTGAGTTTGAAACAAGTAAACTTCAGTTAAAGCTTGACAAATGGACAATATCGGGGATGAAACATGACGATTTGTGCAAATCTCAAAGAGGGCTAGGATTAAAACAAGTTTGGGTTATGAAGATGCTAAGGTTTATCCTCCTTCTAGTACTTATTGTTGTTCACCTATGCCTGTCCCACATCCTTCTAACGATTTGATTCAATAGATTCTAACAGTCTGTCTGTAGTTTAGAAGGGGTGAACTCTAAGGACGTGCGAGAGGAATATGGGTATGGACCGACTAGCGGACTTGGATGCAATAGCATTAGTACACCTAAACTTCAGCAGTCTGTTTTAGATCATAGTTCTAGTTTAAGCTTTGTTTTTGTTTCAAAGAACTCTGTCTCAGACATTGATATAACTTGTTCTAGTAACGTTTCTATTTCATCTTCAGATAATTTGTATTGTAATGGTGATGTTTCTTTCGTTTGTGCTGATGTTGGGAATGAATCTTCTGTTAAGTGTGAAGGAAAAACTAAAAGTAATTGCTTTGAAAAATTCTTTTCTCACCTTATCCTATATTTACTCCATTAATATTTCATCATCCAGTGAAAGGGGTATGTCATCATCTTATGCAAGTACGAGTGGTACTAGTACCACATGTACTTTTGATGACAATGTTTCATCTTTTGTAATTAAAATCAGGCCCAGTGATATGTATGAGACTTATCATGATGATGATTTTAGATTGTCTGAATGTGATGAGGAAATACTCATGGATAAGATTCCTATTTGAAGCATAACAGCCTAGATTAAAATCATATTATTTCAGGTGTGGTAAACATGATCATGTAGTTAAGAACTGTCCTGAGCTACATCATAGAAATATTAATAGGAATTCTTTTGGGAGTAGATTGTCCCATTTGGTTAATAACTTCTTTTGTAATAAGCCAATCTCTCCAAAACCCAAAGTTGTTCAAACTTGGGTTCCAGTCTCACCTGGTTAATTTGTCCTTTGATATTTTTGCAGGAGTCATCCACTAAAGTCATAAATAGTGTATGGCATGTTGATAGTGGATGCTCCAGACACATGACGAGGCTAAAGAATTTATTGACCAATTATCAAATAATCAATGGAGGATATGTCGCATTTTCCTGCAACAAGAAAGGAGGAAAAATGATTGGTCAATGGGAGGTTTCCAATGGCTCCCTTATTATAGAGAAAGTCAACTGTGTACCTGAACTTGCCTTTAATCTAGATTGATATTCTAGAAGAAATGGTGCTTATGCGTGCTCTGAGAAAGAATGATACATATCTTCTTGACATGGGTTCTAGAGAGTCAACTTCTACCGTGACCTGTCTTCTTTCCAAAGCTTCCACATCTGAGTCTTTCTTATGACATCGTAGATTGGGCCACGTGAATTTCAAAAATATTAACAAATTAGTTAAAAAACAATCTTGTTAGGGGATTACCTTTAAAAGACTTTTCAGTGGTTGAAAAATGTATAGCCTGTGCCAAGGGAAAACAACATAAGAAACCACATAAACCAAAAATTGAAAATAGCATATCTAATCCCCTCAAGTTGTTTCATACTGATTTGTTTGGCCAATCAGTGTTAAATCAATTGATAAAAAATATTCTGTCTTGTGGTTACAGATGATTTTTCTAAATATTCCTGGGTAAGATTTCTTGCCCACAAAGGAGAGGTTGCTGAGGAGCTGTAGAAGTTGATTATTTCTATTGAGGTGATATGCAAGAGGAAGGTTATGGCGAGAAAGTGACAATGGTACCGAATTCAGGAATCAAATATTTGATTCTTTCTGTGCAGGTGAAGGAATTCTGAGACAATTCAGTGCTACGAGAACACCTCAGCAGAATGATGTTACAGAAAGAAAGAATTGCACCCTCATTGAAGCCGCTCATACGATGTTCATTGAATCCTCTTACCCATCATCTTTTGGGTAGAGGCGGTGAATTGTGCTTCATATGTTCTGAACAAGGTGTTGGTTGTTAAAGAAAAAATGAAGACTCCTTATGAATTTTCCATAAGAGAAAGCCTTTGATTGACTTCTTTCGACCATTCGGTTGCTCGTGCACTTTACTGAATACCCAGACGCAAAAGACGAAATTCGGTGCCGTGTCTGATGAATGCTACTTCGTCGGTTACTCAGCCTCTTAGAAAGCTTATCGGGTGTATAACAAGAGAACTCATATTATGTAAGAGTCCTTTTATGTAGGTTGGAAGGAATATAATTCCTCTGATGTACGATTAGAACCTGCATGGTTCTTTGACTCCAATACAGTGTTCAATTCATTTAATCTTACAGTTTCGATGATGATACGTCCATCTCCAATATCAAAACAAACATCATTCCTCCAGCTCCATTACCTATCATCCATCAAGTCCTCCCAATACATACATAAATGATGCTACATCAGTTAACTTGCATCTTCCTCATGATCTTTTGACATTCCACCCTACCTGTCTCTGCATCTCTTCCCTCATCACCTATATCTACCACATCTCAGCCTATCCCATCCACCTCCCCATTTGATTCCACTTAGCCATCTTCCTTACCATTCCCATCCTCAACCCATTAGGCAACCTTCTTCAAATCCTCTCCCATAACCACTGATTTCAAAACATTGAAAGATCACCCCCATGATAATATTATTGGATCTATCACTGATGGAGTTCTGATGCGGAGTCAATCTAGTTTGATAATGTCTGCCTATTCTCTTGTTTTATATCCTAAATCGTACCGAAAAATGTTCATGCTTCTATCAGGATCCTGCTCAGTTAAATCGATGCAATTGGAACTGCAATAGTTAGGAAGCTCAAGGTGTTTCCACCAAACAAATGCCCAATTGGGATGAAATAGGTGTTCAAGAACAAACACGATGATCGTGGCATTGTGATAAGAAATAAGTCCAGATGGTGGTTCAGGGCTTTGCCAGAAGAAGGATAGATTACATGGAAGTCTTTGCTCCGGAGCCCGTTTTAAGCCATTCGGATCTTTCGCTCATGCCGCTCACAAGCAGTTCAAAGTCTATCAGATGGATATCAAATGTGCATTTCTCTACGGAGACATGACGAAGAGATACGTGTGTCAACCAACAGGTTTCGAGGATCCCGACTTTCCCGACAAAGTATACAAGCTTGATAAGTCCCTTTATGGTCTTCATCAAACACCTCGGATCTGGTACGAGACTTTAACACAGTATTTTTTAAGCAATGGTTTCTCCCGTGGCACCATTGATATGACGTTATTCAAGAGGAAAGTAAATGGTGAGATGCTAATTGTACAAGTCTATGTAGATGATATTATTTTTGGCTCCACCAATCCAAATTGTGTCGGGAGTTTGAGGAAGTCATGCGTGGTCACTTTGAAATAAGCATGATGAAGGATATGTGTTTCTTTCTCGGGTTGCAGGTTGAACAAAAACAGAGGGAATTCTCATTCATCAGGAGAAGTATATTAAGAAATTCTAAAGAAATTCAAGATGGATGATGGTTCTCCTGAACTCACTCCTTTCACTGCTCAAACTTGCCTCACTTCTGATGAGAACGGAAAATCTGTTGATCTTCATCTCTACTGATCAATGATCGGTTCCCTTCTGTATCTTACAGCAAGTCGTCCCGATATAACCTTTGTTGTAGGATATTATGCTCGATACCAATCTGTCCCGAAAGAGTCTCATGAAAAGGCTGTTAAAAGAATTTTTTTTATTTTAAAGGCTCTTCTCGTTTAGGGCTTTGGTATCTTTATAGTGTAGTGTGATTTTCGACTTACATGCTTATTCTGATAGTATTCTAATGGCTGCAGGTTAAACAGAAAGTCAGTTACTGGAGTTTGAGGAAGTCCTTACTGGAGTCAGTTAATGGAGTTTGATAGTGATTCTAATGCTGATTGTACAAGTCTATGTAGATGATATTATTTTTGACTCCACCAATCCAAAGTTATGTCGGGAGTTTGAGGAAGTCATGCATGGTCACTTTGAAATAAGTGTCATGGCTGCAGGTTAAACAAAAAGTCAGTTACTGGAGGCTGTCAGTACTTAGGAAATTATCTAGTATCATGGTAGAGCAAGAAGAAACAGAACTGTCTCTCTCTCTACGGGGAAGCAGAATACATTGTTGCTTCCAGCTGTTGCTCACAAGTGCTATGGATACAACATCAGATGATTGACTACAGGATCAACTTTCTCCATACACCGTTGTTCTGTGACAACGAAACAGCTATTGGCATTGCAAAGAATCCTATTCATCATTCCCGAACCAAGCACATTGAGACATGGATTCATGCAATTTTATTGATATTATTCCATTGACACAAATCAAAAAGCAGATCTTTTCACTAAAATATTTGATAAACCTTGTTTTATGAATTGATCTCTATGTTAGGATTAATATCACTTTAACCCATTTTATTTAAACCTATCTCATGTACATGTTGTTATATTTCTTGTTTATTTTCTTTCTTTCTTTTCGGTTCTCTAATCGCTCCATAGTCCTCATCATTTTTCATAAAAATTAAATAAATAATAAATAAAAATAAAATATACATATATATACATACATATATATATATATATATATATATATATATTATGAAATTTCTCCATCTTGCTACGCCGTAGAAATGTCAGGGGAGAATAATAAATGTTTCTCCTGTTTCTTTTGTAGAATTCTTCAAAATAAAACATGATGCCTGGACGATGTGAAGGAGGTCAACAGTCTGGTGTTGGGATATGCTTGATAGCTTCAGACAGAAACGAGGTAGACAGTAATCTCGTAGCTTAACTAACAGAATAAGAAACTTGATGACTCGGATAATCTCCTTGACATTTTTTTTGGACTTCACAAAGTTTCAAGTCCTTATTCAAAAATGGTTGAGAACGTGACATCTCTGCGCTGATTTATTTTTAGAAGAAACCATCCTTGTTTCTATTCACCATCCTATCTCAAAATCTATATGCTTACCCATCTTTGAATCTAAGAAGCTCTTGTTGTATTCTTCCTCATGCTTATCTCCTCTGCTATGTGTGAACATTGACCTGGAGTGATGATCTCCTCTGCTGTACGATAGTACTGACCTGGAGCTCTCATCGGCACAATATGATGATCTTCTCTGTTATACGTAAGTATAGACCTGAAGCTCTCATCTGTATGACTCAATTGATCAACCCTTCTGTTATACGTAAGTATAGACCTGGAGCTCTCATCATCTGATGTCTATAAGGTCTTTGCTTCTTTAAAAAAAATCTTCGTTGTTTCCTAAAAGGAATAGTCAAGAAAAGTATGTCTTTTGTTCAATATATCATGAGGACAGGATAAGTCTCTTTGCCAAACGTCTATGGGGACTGAGTCATTCAAGTGTTCTTTAAATCAATAAAAACATGATAACTGTAGCTGCAGTTTATTTGTTGAAAAGAAGAAAGCATGGACTTAAAAGGACAAGTATATCAGCAATCCCACCAAACTATGACTTTCCAGAAGATCTTTTCAGCTTCTCGTTTTTCCCTATGTTCTCTTCTTTGATTATGTTAAAACTATGTGAAGTTTGGTGAGGTCTTATGGGGCAAATTCTTTTGATTTCTTTAATTTTGCTTTTGTTTTACATTAATTCTTTTTAAATAATTTTCTTTTACCTTATTTTAATTTTAGTTTTTAATTTTATTAAAAGGTAAATAATTTTTAATTTTAAGTTACCAGCGAATTTATAATTTCGCTGATAGTTTCGCTAGGAGAAACTATAGCTTCGCCAGCTATTTCGCACGTTGCAAGGTCAGTTATGACCAAAGCTTATACGGGCGAAACTATAGTTTCGTTGTCTGCGAAACTAAGTTCTATATAACATATTTTGCGAAATTAGTCTTCATTTTCGCACAATCATGGTTTCTAACTTTAGAGAGCTATCCGTAAACCTCTTAAGCGATTTTGAGATTTTAAGCTTGTGTTTCTCATTTGTTACTCATTTTTCCTTCGAATGTGAGTTTCGAACCCTGGAGATTAATCTAGGTTTAAACCATACATTAATGACTGATTAAGGTGCGACTCTTCGGTACTCTCGCAGTTCATACTGCGAAAGTACTGATAGTCCAGCGAAACATAACCAAAGTTCAATGGTTTTCAGCGAAACTGTGAAGTCATGTTGCCCGTGCGAACTGACAGTTTCGCTGGTCAAATCTCTATTTCGCTCGGACGAATCTATAGTTTTGATGCGCCGAAACTACTGCTTCGGCATGCTGAAACTGCATTCTGCCTGGCCGAAAGTACCTTTTGCTTGCCGAACTACTGTTTCGTCTAGCGAAAGTATACTTTCGCATAGCGAATTTATTTTGTTATTTCTTTAATTTTATCATTTTTAATTATTTTCTCTTTATTCTTTTTAATATATTATTCTAATGCGCTTCATCTACTTTTCAGATCAAATGGCTAAGTTAAAGTTTGACGAGAGGAATAACATCACAGCCATTCTGGATGACACACATCCTAAAGCAGTAGGTTTTAGAGACTGCATCCATTGGCTTCAGAGATCTCCTATTGCTTATGCAATTTCTCATTCTACTACTATATATGATCTCCACATTAGAGAGTTTTGGTGTACTGCCAAGTATGACAACAGAGCCAACACTCAGAGATTATGGCGAGATTCTTAGAGAACGACTTGATTATTATTGCTGAGATCATTTCCCGGGTGCTGAGACTTGAGGAGGATAGTGGAGAGAAAGTTATTCGTACTGATCAGGAAGTTTTGAGGCATATCGATCTATGGGTCATGAGGGTCCTCCTTTTGGGACACGAAAGGAAATTAAGAAGCCATTTCTGTCTAAGGAGTGAAGGTATATTGCTCACGTATTCATCATGTGCTTAGATCATCGAAAAGGTGGATACGGTGGACTAAACCTTGACTGGGTAGAAGGCTAACATTGCTAAACTCATGGTATTTGTTGTAGAGGGCAGAAGGCTAACATTGCTAAACTCATCTTCGATTGTATGGCTGAGAACGTTATGGCCCTAAAGAAAGATAAGTGGCTGCTTTATCCTAGATTTCTTCAGATTATCATAGACGATCTCATTCCCTATGTACCAAGACACCGGGAGATCAAGTGACTGGTATAGATGAACATGCTTATATTCGTTGATGTTGTGCAATCAGGCACGCTTCAGTGGAAAGATCACTCGTTTATGGGAGAAAATATGTACCCTCCAGAACGATAGAATTATATCAGAGGGTAAATGAGTCTGAGGAGAAGAGAGCGGAAGAGACGAGCAGAAACAGGCTGAATCTATGAAGAAATGAAAGAGGTATGCCAAAGAAAAGGATTATGACTATGAGGAGGAAATTCATGAGGCTGCACAGGAGGCTAGAGCTGAGAAAGAGAAAAGGTCCAAGATAAGAGCGAAGAGGGGAGTCTAAGAGAAGGACCAAGCATAAACATTAAGCATTTACTGAACCCTCGAGAAGAGAGGAGAGAGTTGGTTTGGATGAGGATGTGATTAGGAAACTCAATGCATCTCTAGCTAATGAACTGAGTATGATCAAAACCAAGCTAACTAATCAGGAGCAGAGGGAAAAGCAAAAAGATGAGATGATTAAAGGAATGACACGGATGAAGTTGGATCAGCAAAGATTGATTAAAGATTACTGACTGAGGTCAATGAAATAAAGATAGCAGTCGGGCTGCCCAATTAGCTAACTCAAACTAAGTTAGATGATTTGACTGATACTTCCAAATACCCATTTCTAAATGAGGGTACATCCTCCAGGGCAGGAGAGCGCACGTCTGGTGTAGGTGCTGATGAGGCTGGAGGTTCGGGTGTTAGAAATACTGATAAGGTGTGAATGAGGAAGGAGGGAATGTGAATGTTGAGAATATTGAGGAGGTGATAGAAGCTGGGTTTGTGAACTTGAATTTTGATGTAGAGAAGGATCTAGTAGGAGAGGAATTTATGAGAGAAACACCAGCGGAAGGTACTGAAAAGAGTCTGGTGGATGAGGAGGAGGAGGATGAACAATTAGTGGACTATGACTCTGAGCTCGAATACTATGAAGTGGACGAGAGACCACTAACTTATGTAGTCCAGAAGAGAGATTATGAGAATGATGTGATTGAGATACCAAAGGAGGACTGGTTTGTGAAAAAGAAGGAGACTGAGGAGATAACTCCCCTTTTTTAAAATATGCAAGGGTTGAGTAGAAGGAGGCTGATAAGAAAATTATTAGTTGGAAATACAACTTCAGCCTCAAGATGTTCATGATCAAGAGGAGAGGGGGAGGGATCACTTATCTGCACAAAAGGAAGTCTTTTAAGACCTTGCCGAGGTGGGATTTAAGGAGGCTATGTGTGCTGCCTATGATTGACCTAACCTGAGTGAGAGGGCAAAGATGTTGAGGAGGAGATCAAGAAAGGGATGAATGATAATTTTGAGGCATTTGGATTTATGAGGGCCGAGAGAAGGAGGTCTAAGAAAGACAAAGACTGTGAAACAGGCAAAGGGAAGATAATGCTGAGGGTGAAACCCCTCAAGACGGTGAGTAGGATAAGATTGTCGGATCCCCTCCCCAGAGATTACAACATTTTAAGAAATGGTTCTATGACAACAACACTAAGGAGGCGGAGATCAGGGTGAAGACTAGAATTGAGTATAGGTTGTTTGATCCAATGGAACTTTTTACCTTCTGTGATGAAGACCTGTTGATTCTCTATAAGAACCACATTAAAGCAGGGGCAGGAGAGGATAATAGGAAAGAAGCAAGTCTATTTATGATTGTTGCTACAAAGTGAGAGGAGTACGGGCTGAATTGAAAGAGTTGGTTGAGAAGGTGAGAGCAGAAGATGAGTTAAGGATGGATGTGCAGGATCTTACAAAGAAGTTTTCAAGTCTAGTGCACGTGCAGAAGAAGCTAATGAAGCAGGAGCTGGCCAAGGACAATCAGTGACTAAAGCTTCTAGGGAAGATGCTGCAGGAACTGCAAAAGAATCATCAGAGGCAGCTGGAGAGACTGGAGATGATTAGATAAATCAAGATTGATGAAGACGATGAGGTCCAACCTAGGAGGAGTATTGAAGATAATGGATAGGTTGGACTCACCTTAGATTAGATTTTGATTATGTTTAATTGTAATAGGTTTTATGTTAGTTTACTTTTGTAAGTATGAACTTTAGTGATGTTTGCTGCCCGGCGAAACTATGAGCGAAACTGTAGTTTCGCTCATAGCAAGCTATAGTTCACATGGCGAAACTGTCTGTATAGCCGGGCGAAACTGTAATTTTGGTAGGATAGTTCGCTGAGAGCGAAACTGTCAGCGAAACTATCATTACTATATATGTTTGATCTTTGTCATTGTTTAGCATCCTTGCAAAAACCCTAATCGTTGGATACTGTTACAAGAGCCTTTTGAAAGCTTGTTCTTCAGAGAAATACATTGAGCTTTGTTCTATTTATGGTATTGGATCATTATTGATATATTTTAAATACTTTTTGTGTCTTCTTCTTCTTCATTGTGTAGTTTGTTGTTGTTATTGTGATTATTGAGCTAATCAACCTCTCAAGTGTACTGAGAATCGATCAGGTGAACCAACACGATAGTCCATCAATATTCTCAATTCCTAAAACCTACTTGGTCAAAAATCTCTCAACATACACATATGGGTTCCTCAAGATCATATACAAAGAGGTGCAAAATCTATCATGTTGTATTCACTCTGATTGCAAACTCAAATAAAAACTGAAAATGGTTTAAATGCTGACGGAAGGTGCTTTACCTAAGCTTTCTTAAGTCATTTTGATTCCCACCCCTTTGATCAATTAAACGTTGTTTATATTATCACATTCACACTGACTCTTCTGGCACTCTTTAGTCTTAATTTATTCTGGCACCCTCTTAGTCTTAATTTATTCATCTTTGTCGTGACAATTAGATTCTTTCTTTTATTCTTAGTTTCTATATAAGAGCAACATATTCTTCTTTAAACACAAACATTTCAAAATATAATAACCTTATATTTCTACATGCTAAAAAACACAGAAATGGGGATAGAAGGTGAGTACAAGAAAAGGTATGCATTATTGTTAGCGGCACGAGACTCCGAGTATGTTAAGAAGGTGTATGGCGGGTACTTTAACGTGTTCGTCGCAGCATTCGGTGACGAAGAAGAAGAGAGGTGGGATATGTACAGGGTTGTTGATGGGGAGTTCCCTGACATAAATGAGCTTCAAGGCTATGGGGGTGTTGTGAGTGGAAGCCCATATGATGCTTATGGAGATGAAGATTGGATTCTTGAGCTTTGTAATCTTTGCAAACTTTAGATTCAATGCAAAAGAAAGTCTTGGTATTTGCTTTGGACACCAGGTATCTAGCTAGCATTAGTGTAACTTGGCTTTATAATAGTGATATATACCTTTTTTAATTTATTAACTTAATTAGAAAAGTTTGATTATTAATCCAAACTCTAACTCTCTAAGGAATTTTATTTCCAATATGGAAGACAACCTCATAAGAATATATTGATCGAACATCGAATATTATAATCTTCTTTCATCGTTACTCATTGTATTAAAATTAAATAATAATAAGATATAATCATACTCATATTCCTTTGGGTACAAATACCTTTCCATCTATACTTGTCACTACGTACAATAAATATATGAGCGATAATGATATGGTTGGAAGTTTTGTAGGTAATAAACCAAGCATTTTACTAAGGTGAAGCACATCCTTTTTTTCATATATATAAAACACCACTGAGTTTCAATGTGTTCGTATGTTGTGAATTATTTTAATATACATTAAAAAATTAAAATTAATTAAGGTATATGAGATTTTTATTAAAAGCACTCCGCTGTCAATGTGATCAAGGGTTTTAAAATGGTGAGATATTTTTATAATAATTAGAGTGAATACCATTTCCATATATATACGTATTGTAACCACTTGCATCCCTGATGTAAATGGTATTTATTAAATATTAAAAATGTATAAACTTAAGTGACCTAAGTAGCATATTAATAATTTTTAAAATTATTATTTTTGTAGAAAATCTATCAAGAGACTATTATGCTTTAGAAATTTAATAAATAAAAACCTATTATGTTCTGGTTGTTAACTGAAAATTTCAACTTCTATTTTGAAGTAAACCCCTTGCTAATCAGATGTATAAAAACTTTAACCTATTATATAACATGGTCTAGTTGCAAGGCATCTAAAATGTCTTCTAAAAGACACAGATTTTACCTTTCTTATTGATAAACATCTGTATCACAATTGACATTAAAAAATTAAGGGCTTGTTGTTTGGGTCTTAATCACCCAGTCAGACCCAAATATCTAACTCGATCAGACCCTGTTGCTGGTTGATGATCACTTAATGAAAAAGACCTCTTAATGAGCTCTTATTAGGTCAGATAACATTGAATGTCTGACCAAATTCACCCACTTCTTTTCTCCATCTTCGTCCCCTTCCAAGCAACTGCCTCCTTCTTCCTTCTCATTAGGTCGTCGGCCTCCACCGTTGCACCCATAGAGGTCGTCGGCCTCCACCGTGGCACCCTCACATCACCGTCGCCACCACTGTTGCACCCCCACAGCACCGTCGCCGACCCCCACAACACCGTCGCCACCACTGTTGCACCCCCACATCACCTTCGCCACTACCGTCGACAACCCACAGCACCGTCGCCACCACCGTTGCACCCCACACAGCACCGTCGCCACCACCGTCGCCAACACCTCGCCTCCTCCTTCCTTACAGGTACAACACAGAGAAACCATAGGAGCAGATCCACTGTTAAACACCAAGGTTTTGTAGTGAGACCCTATTACGTTCATCCTCGTGATTTTTTGCAGTTTTTTTGTTCAGTTTTTTTCATGAAATTTATCTTTGTGATGAATTTTAGGATTAGGATGAGTTGGTTATGTGGTGAGATTAGGATGAGTGTTTTATGTGGTGAGATTAGGATGAGTGTGTAGGTTTTGATGGATGGAGTATGTACTTTTGTGTTAGTTGTTAGAAATCCAGCTGGATCTCTAGTGCCAATTATCTTTCTCTTTATGATGATTTGTAGTTTAGTTCGTTAATTACAGTTTCATGGTGTGAATTTTGAGAATTTCGATTGATTGATGCTGAATTTTGGTGTTTTAGTCAAGCGGTTGATTGTAGGGTGTGTGAATCGGATGTGTGATTCAGTCATTCAGATATCCAACCAAAAAGTCTTAATGGTTCAGCACTTATTGGTTCAGATCTCTTACTGGTTCAGACCTCTTACTGATTTGCACTTATCCCATTCAGAAGTTGCCAAACAACACCTAACTCTAAATCTTTCCCAGAAGTTTTGCGCCACGCCTTGCAAAGTGCCAAAAACTCATTTAATAATATCTTCATATGATTTTAGTATATGTATATTGACTTTTTAGATAACTTAATGTTTTAACTAGCTAGTTTATCGTTTAATAATATAGTTACTCGTAATTGACAAGAATCATACTTTCTTCGAGTTAATTTTGGAATCTCCTTCAATTCTTCTAATAACATGAAGTCTTCTTTCTCCAACAGAGAATAAAAAAGACGTAGTAATCATAGTAATATCGATTTATATCCTATTTTTTAGAGCAATATTTCGCCGCACCTCTAATTCTATCTATAAATCTACACTTTTAGTTGGACATGTATCCTTCTTTAGCATCGCACAATTAAGTTTAGCTGTAATGCTTGCTGTGTAACCTGATTTTTATTTGTTATATGAATTTAAAATCTAATATAACTGCTAACTGTTAAAAAAAATCAATCTTTTATACTTTGAAGTCTACTGACCGTTAGATATTTTAGTTCTCCATACAATTTAACGCCAAAATATTGAATTACGATAAATTAATTATAAAAAACTTCAACTTCAAATGAAAAATTTACGAATTTGTGCTAAAAATGTGGAGAGTAAGAGACTAATTTACCATGACCTAATTTGTTTATCATTCGATATTAACAGGTTTTGTGTAGGCATTAGGTGAAAGGTAGAAATCAGATAGTGGTTGGGACATTGGGCTTAGGAAAGTGAACATTGTCAAGGATTTCCCCTTGCAGCTTTCTTGAAACCTTGGCTCAAAACCCCCAGCCCTCAACATCATCGAGTGCACCAAGACGAGGTAGTCTCTCTATATCGACGCATATACCCTTAGTCTTGTATTTTTATCTCGTAATTAAATGATGATCATCCTGTACATACACACATGCAACCACGTTTATCTTTATATCGACATTTGAGTTATATAACTTTATCATCAGTACAGTGACATATTATGATAACGAAATAGGTAACACAAACTACACCTCTAAGTCATCATGAACAGAAGTCTTCGGTACTTTAAAAGATCAATAGTGAAAGGTTTTGGCCGTTCTATCTAGGCAAGCACAAGCATTTTAACAAACCCATTTGATGAGTTTTCTTAGATATTTAATTTTCACAAAGCACATTTGCCCTCATGCACCAATGTATTTTAAAGAATGTAACGCATTTCATATGAATGAGCGCAGGTTTGGGAGTTACCAAATGGAGCAGAAGTCATAGCATTCTTGATAAAACAGGAGTCGAAATGTTCACATTGGGGACCTATTCTTGGGATTCAGTCACTCCGGAGCTCCAAAGACATCTTAAACAATCTTATAGATCGTCTTCTCCATCAAGATTCAATTGAGGTATGCAATTGATCAAAAGCTTGTTCGTTAAAACTCAGCTTTGTCGCAATCTTTTGATTAACAAACTGATTAGCATTGAACAAAATTATTACAGACTGAAGTGGCAAATGATGCAAGGTCAAAGCTGGAAATTGCAGAACCAGATCGAAAGTGCTGGCAAGAAATTTGCAAAGCATTTCTCAAGGGGTTATGGAACAACGGGTATCCAAGTATTGAACAATGAAGATGCAATATTTCCTTGATGTTCAAAAGACTCGAACTTCTGTCATGTCAAGCTTCCTGATTAAGAAATTTAATACATAATATTTATTCTCGTGTATTCTTGCATATATACCAAGACTACCTAAAGTGGACTTAAGAAAGTCAACTCCCGATATGTATAATATATATAAGCGTAATACATAAATATTCCCAAAGTTAATTCCTACTAATTATATGTGACTCTTTAGTCTTTATCTTTTTTGGATGCCCAATGAGATTACATGCTAAGACTTTTGAGTCATAAGTTTATATCAAGGCCAGTGTTAGTTTCACATCACTTATTTTTTTATCTATTTTAGTCATTGACGAAGAAATATCTCATTTTCATTATTGTATTGTACGATGATCAAGTGGAACATATAACTAAACACTTTTAGTCCTTCATTTTCTAACATGAACAATAATGAAACACACACTTTAGGAAGTTAGTTTAATGACGACCAGCATTTAGTTAAGGGACAAAGTATAATGACCAACATACACCATCAACATAAGTAAACCTCTTTTACATGAAATAGATTTTGTAACACCCTAAAATTTTAATAATAAAGTTAAGTTCAAAAGGTTAAAGAATTAAACTGTGACATCCGTCGTCAAACATGTGTGCTACCTTTGACTTTGACATTGTCTTTGACTTTGACCAAATATAGACTTGGACTTGGAAGTTGACTTAACGTTGACTTGAACTACGCTTAATACTTTAGACATGTGTAGAGTGTTTTGTACTCGTAATGTATGATTTGGCCTCAAATAGACTAATGCGCCTTGAATATAGTGACGATGGATGTTAACGGATTGGAAATAGCCCGATGGTTCCACGTTTAGAATAAGATTAAGGATGTAAAACATATGCTAAAATAAAAGTTGATCGCGGTAGACTTTACCTAAAGTCAACTAAATAGTATTAATTGGTCAAAAATAGAATTTAGATAATTAATATACATACATAACGCGTTGGAATCGTAAAAATGCAAGGAATATAAAACGCGAAAATCAGTTGAAAACATATAATGGGATGACACGAAATTGGACGGGACGGGCCAAGGCCCAAGGGGCCCACCCTTGTTCCTTTGCGGCTGTGAACTCCCGAAAAGGGGGTTCACCTTGGTTTTTTTCTCATTTCACAAATCTTGTTTATAAGTTTTTCTTTAAATGAAACCCTAGCCACCATCCAGCTTTTCTTCCTGTTCATCATCAATGACATCTACACCATCAATTTCTTTTACTTTTGATTTTGTTCTAGCATTCAAGGTTGATTTTCCTATAAGACTTAATCATCTACACGTTCTCCGATAAGAAAATCATTCATTTTGATGATTTTGAGTTCCTTTGTTCATGTTCTTGATGATTTTCATTATTAAACTTAAATCATCATCGAATGTTCATCTATTCTTGGTGTTATGCTTTGGATCGTGAAGGACAACGCGTTTCGGGAGTTGACCTTCTAATTGGTATAAACCCTAGTTTATATATTCTTTTATTCTTAGATTTGTTTTATTATATTGTAAACTATAGCATTTGGTCCTTTTGGACAGTCGGAACAAAATTGTTCATAAAATATTAAGGAATAGTAATTGATTGATTGAATGTGATTAGACACGAATATAATGGATTTTAGGGTGTTAATCGACAATGAATGGAAATCGAATCGATAAAACATGATTTAATTAGGTGGAACCGAAATCAATGACTAACTAATAGTCTAAATCAGTTATTAGTCAAATAGACTTAAAATAAATGTTGGTTTTGTTGGAGCATATATAGTCATATATAGTGTGTCCGTCGCTTGACGAAAAGTCTAGGCTTAATGTTATACACCTTATAAACACATGAAACTAGGTCATTCGCAGGAGCATATGCGAATGAGACTCAGTCGTACGACTAAGCCATGCTAATGGACAAGTCGTGCGACTGAGAGATGCGATTGGGGCATTCGTAAGACTGAACCATAAGAATGGTCCAGTCGTACGATTGAACCATACGCATGGTCCAGTCGTACGATTAAACCATACGCATGGTCCAATCGCACGAATGGGCCCAGTCGCATCTAATATGGGCCGAGGCCTATATATACCAGTTTCAATGTGTAGAAACCTAAGGTTTTTGATAGGGTTCCCGGCGCCCAGGTGCTGTCGGATGAGGGGAGATCATGCTCGATCTCCCCTTGCCAAAAGTCTTGATTCTTAAGTTGTAACGAGCTTAAAATCGTTATGTTTTATCAATAAAATCTTTCGATTATTGTTCGTATTATTGATTGACTTTTGGTTGTTTATCCTTCCGTCAAGATCGTGCTCGGATGTTTACCGATCCAGTGACTTCACAGGTTTAGTTCTAAGGTAAATAATAGTCAAAATTGTGACTTTAGGACACAAAGAACAATGATTGTACAAAATATGATTTGACCACTTAAATTATATTATGCTCTAAGTTATACTTTTGACAGGACAGGAGTGCAATATAAAAAATAGATAAGACAGTTTAGATAGATTGCTCTCAGAAAATATATTATTTTAAAGAGGTCATAACTTGCTCATACAAAGTTCAAACAGGGCAAACCTTATGTCTAAAATAAAGTTCAGAGAGTCCTAAAACTAACCTAAGTAGTCCCGCGTCAATCTAACATCGTTTGATCATCCAAACGCAATAAACAAAACTAAAGGTCAAAGTTGATAAATCCAGGCAGAATGTTGGTCTGTGTTTGTAAGGTCATATCTCCTTTATAATTCGTCTAACTGAGGTAACTATTTTTAAAAAAGTTATTTTAAGGTCTTAGATTTCAAATGACGCATATTACATGACGTTTCGTTATCATGTCAAACACTAAGAAGCCTACACAAAATTGATGCGCGATCAGCTATGCAATCCGAAATATTTTTATAAAACTTAAATTTTAAGATTTATGACTAACTAAGAAAAGCAAGTTAAGGATTGTGCTTAATGATGAATTCCAAGAATTTTAATGATAAAACATCTTAGGTTAATTAATCATTAAACATGGCTAATGCATGTTTAAATTGGGATATAAATAACAAAAGTACATGTTAAGGGCTTGAAAACAAGAACAAAATAATATGAAAAACTTATGGTATGACATTGGACTTAGGATAATAATAAACAATATTTAAATTAAAATGAGTATATGGTTATATTAGGATTGGACTACTAGAATTACATCCAATTAGGTCTTCTCAACCTTATTAATCTTATTTTATTTATAGTTACTTGCTATTATGTTGTGGACTTTGGATTGTGCTATCACATAGGTAAGTTTCATGGGTCCCTTTTAATATGTCTTAATTGGTTCAAAAGCATGCTTAAACTATTTGGACTATGTCATGTTAAAAATTTTTGGACTTGAATTGGACTGTAGTTTGTGGTTTTGAGTCATAGTATCAAGTCTAGATTCTTCATGAGTATTTGTGCTTATTTTTGACTTGGATTGGAATTTTAGGGAAAAGTATTGTTAGTACTAATAGGTTAACACCCCGCCTTTGTTGGTGATATGACAACTAAGACTAACATGTCATGTGCGTGCCCTTGGGTGAATAGAATTCGGTTATTTGGACTAGTCAAGAGCTTATGCTCGTTTCAATGACTTATATGTTCTCAGACACACATGGATTTTGTACATGACTCACGAAGAAACTTATTTTTATTTTTAAACTGTAAACTCACTAAAATTTGTTCACTTTTAAACCATGTATTTTCAACTAATAATACTTAAACCCTCAGCATGTGAACCATAGACGAGACCGCTCTCGTTGGAGCATTATAAAATTATATATTACTTTGATCTTGGTTTGAATTATATTTGATTAGTTTAGATTGTAAGTGTTGGAAATGTAATTATTTGGTTTGTATTTATGTATGTTTGTTCTTGCTTGGAACCTTGGATTGTTATGTTTATTATAGCATAATGTTATGGGATTGATTGTACTTGACACTTGTTATTATGTGTCGGGTGACATAATGATTCATTTTTTGAGAATGTCTTTAGTAATTATTTTAGGCCCCCAGTGTGTTATGACAATCCGTCCGTCGCATACTCGTGTTTCTGCTATCAGTGAGGGTGTGACATTAATAAAAGCAAACAAAGGGGGCTTAAAGGGATAAATGGCAACCCTAATATTTTTCTATAAAAGGAAAATTTAGCCGCCATCCTCCCTTCTCTTTCTTGTGTTAAAGGCTACCAAATTAGGGAAAAAATAGAGAAAGGGATGGAGAGAGTACAAAGGGAAATTACAAAAAGTAAGAAAATTGTTAGTGATTCATAATGCACTTGTAAATCCTTGCATGAAACTATGATTAACATTATTTGGAAATGGGATGTTAAAAAAATTTTGGATTTTGATTTTGTTGATAGATCTAGTAAGAGAATGTGGGGTTATAGAGAGAGAGAGAGCTTCTTATCAAGAAAAGATAACATTTTTGCATTCAAAGTATGCATGTTAACATCAATCTAGCCTTTTTATGATTTTATCTAAGGCTTGGTTATGGTTTAACATAAAAAAATATAAGATTTTATATGTTTCGAGTCATTGAGTGTAAGACACCATTTTAGGGTTTGTGCAAGCTTCAAAAGATAAAATCTAGATGTTCATGTTTACGTCGATTTCATAGGTTTTAGTGTGATATGGATACACAATGTTTCCAAAGATAGAGATTGGCTATGTATTTTAAATAGACCTTAAAGTTAGGTTTTTTATAAAAATTAACTATAGTTATGAAAGTCATATATGAATATGTAGGTGTGCATATTGAAGTATGTAAAGAACCCTAAAATAATTTTATTTGATCTAGTATGGAATGGTAATATATTATGATGAAAGTTGGTAAAGATGGATCATAGTACAAGTGAATAACTCATGTAATTTTTGACTATTTTTAGAAGTTTCATTTGTTATTTGAGTTTAAAACATGTTATGCAAGTTTTTATATTTGTTATTCGAGATCACTCCTGCGTAGTGACAGTTTACACTTATGCATGAGTGGGTTTATAAGGCCCTACGAGTTTAAACATATGTTGTGAGTTTACAAGAATTCCTAATACTTTTATTCCACTTCTCACCTAAATTAACATGATGTTTACTAGTAAGCTTAGAATTTACAAATTTGACTCATAACTAGCATAACTAACATACTTAAGTGTCTTAATGTATTTTATTACATATGTGTAATATCTGGTGAAAAGACATAGTAAATATTATATGGGTGATTTAAAATACAACATAAAATGTTAAAATAAGACACCATAAGTTATGTTAAAGTGTTATAGAAGGTAATGGTAAATGATGATTGATGGTGTTAAGTCTTACTTATTTGTAAGAAAGAGGTTATGTAATGACATGATAAAGATTTATGCATGATTAAGTCTTATCCAAGGAAAAGAAAGAGATATGTTCTAAATTGAAATAAGAAAGGGTTGTTAAGTTTTGATAGCATGACAAAAAAAGGATAAAAATTCAAGTAACAAAGGGATGTTTAATCTTGCTATAACATGAAAGGGTATTAGGATCTCAGTACAGTCATGCTTGCATTTATGACTAGCATATATGGTTATGTATAGAATAGTCATGAACTTTATTTGGTTATGTGATGGTATGATAAGTTTATATCATTTGATGATATGTTATGGTATGTTTTTTCATGTTATCTTATGTAATGATCATTATTGTTATATGCAAAATAATGTTTTAAAACTTAAAATTATAACTCATTGAGCAATACTAGCTGTCTAATATCCATGTCTGGTCAATATAGTTATAGGTTAACTGGTGACAAGTTGACTTGGAAATAAAGGCTGCCAACATATTTAAGATTGGCATTCTAATTAAGATAGTTCATGTTTAGTTAAAGTACTTTATGTTATGTTAGAGAAAAGGATTATATAAATTAACCTTTATGTTCCGTTTCTAATGTTTTAATAAATGTTCAGCTTAAGAACTATAGATGCAATGTGAAAAATTGGCTGTGAGGTCTTTTGGAATCGGGGAATAAAAGCCGTAGTTTGAGGGATTAGGATTTCCCTGATGCATGTACTAAAACTAATAATTATACCAAATAAAGAATATCAATACATGTAGCTTCATATACCAAGAGGCAAGGCTTAAAGTTAAAAGTTTTTTTAATAACAACAATGGTAGAATTAGTGAATAATAGGGTATGGTATGATTTAGAACCCTAGGTATAAATGTAGCTTATATAGGAATGTATTCTTGATTGAATTAAGTGGTATCATTTATAATTATTTGATTGAATAAGAACCAAGTGTTAAAGAACACAAGATAAAGTGTTCTAGATGGGTAAAAGGGGCTAAAATAGACAAGTTTAGTGCTCATACTAGGAAGGCTAGGGTGGATTAGTGTGAGTTATGTAAAAATATGGAAAGAATCATTCTAGTGAATGCATGTTGAGTACAAACTTATGTTATTAATGAGATAAGACATGGCACATCTCTAAGTATTGTCAAAAGGAGCAAGAGGTGTTATGACTATTAGGAGGTAGGGCATTACAACACGAATGTAAGGATACAAGTGCAGGATATAGGGCACCTGACAGGGTGGCTGAAAAGAAGAACAATCACAAGCCTCAAGGCAATGGCTTTTACCATGATAAAGGATGAGGCTAAAATTGATCTTGATGTGCTGTCATTTATGCTTACGGTTAACAGTGTTAATGCATTTATACATTATGATTTTGATCAAGCAAGATTTTTATACTTTATTGTAATGTGGTAGATGGTAAAAGTAGAAATATAGATCATGTCTATGAAGTAGAAACTACAATTAGTAAGTCTACAAGGATAACTGAAGAGATAAATGATTGTTACATAGAACTTGAAAATCATAGATTTCATGTTAGGTTTCATTATGCCTTTAGGAGGATATGAAGTTGTCTTGGGTATGTATCGGCTAATGTAATTTTTCAAGGAAGAGGATTTATCTAACAACACCTTATAACAGTCTAGTCAAGATCTATGATGTAAAGTCTATGTTATACCAAACACTATCTATATGATTAAGGAAGAAAGGTTATGAATCGAGGGTGTAGAGCTTATCTAACAAATGTTAAAGATGCTCATGTTATGAAAAAGGGCTTAAAGATGTCTCCATATTATGTGATTTATCGTATCTTCTTCGAGGACTTGTTAGGACTGCCACCTGATCAGAAGATAGAATTTATATTAACTTGCTGCATAGAGCTTAGTATGTCACCAAAGCACTATATTGTTTGCTTCTGTTTGAAATAAGAAGTTAATATCCCTAGTACAATACTTCCTCCATGAAGGCTGTGTATAGCTGAGTGTTTCATCTTGAAGAGATATGGTATTGTTTATAAAGAAAAAAAAGAAGTAGGCATGTGAATATGCATAGATTATAGGAAGCTGAATAAGCTCACGATAAATAATAAGAACTATTTTCCAAGCATTGACGATTACTTCTACTAGTTGTAGCGCTTAAATTGATTCTCGAGGATTGACCTTGGGTTGAGTTATCATCACCTAAGTGTAAAGGAGCAAAATATTCCACAGACTACTTTCTACATGTGTTTATACACTACGAAATCCTCATAATTTGATTATAGTCTAACCAATGCTCCTATAGCGTTCATGTACTTGATAAAAGACTATGTCGACCAATGTTGGTATGTTGGTTGTCATGCTAATTGAAGATGTCTTGATTTAGTTAAAGAATGAAGGAGACCACACTTGTTACATAAGAAAACTGTTAAGAACACTAAACAAAAGAAAAATTATATGCTAAGTTCTTAAAGTGTGCCTTCTAGTTACATGAAGTGTGTCTTCTAGTTACATGAAGTATGCTTCTGGGGTTATGTTATAAATGCTGATGGGATCATGATAGACCTGACTAAAGTGGAAGTGGTATGAAATGGGATTTTCTTAGGATGTTGTAGCTTTCAGTTTGGCTGGTTATTATAAAAGATTCATCTAAGACTTCTCAAATAGCCTTATCATTGATGATATTGGTGAGGAAAACAGTAAAGTTTTAGCAGGGTGAAAGTCATGAAGTAACATTCTAGGATCTAAAAACGAGAATGACATAAGCTCTAGTGTTAACCTTGCGTGGCATTATAGACTTGGTAGTCTATTTGGATGCATTGTATTTAGGGTTGGAATGTGTTTCTTAGAGATTAGGGTTGCCTGGATTCTTGTTCCTTCCTAGATACCATGAATATTACAATCAGGACATTATGTATGTTCATTACTTGATTAAACGTTGTACAAGGAAAAAACCTATACCGTGGAGCTAAAATTAGAAGAAGAGAAGCTCTATATATAATCCTACATATATAGTAAGAATATATTTGAACTTGAAGAAGAAATATGGGTAAGTGTTTACAAATATTGATTGGTGCTTTACTCCCTCTCAAGTTAGAGCATGTGAGTTTCGAATGCCCAACTTGCCTAATAGTGTATGAAATTGCTAGAGCTAAAGGCCTTATTAAGAGTATAGGTGAACTAAGCTTTGCTACCCAACTTTATTAGTTAAATCTATGTTAAATCCACTAGTTACATGGAAAAATAGTACTCTCTATCAACATGTTGGATTCTTTATACAATGAAATATTATTAGTTATATGTATGGTTGCCTAGTTATCATAAAACAAGGGAGTAGAATGCTTGGCTACACTTCAAGTTCTTTGAGAAGCCATCATACCTATAGAGCATCGCTTACTATTTTAGCCATGGCATGCTATTCTACTTCAACTAAGGATTAAGAGACCAAAGACTATTTGATCGGAGCTCCTCCTGAAGTAGTAAATAACTTGTTCAAGATCGTTTAGTATAAGGGAAAGCGAGCTAATTTAAATCACAGAAAGTTGTAAGATTCTTTCCACTATCCTTTGTAAGGAGTATTTCTTGTCTAGGCATTTCCTTAAGGGTAACAAAGGACCCTGATCGCAACATCCATGTGGTTTAATTTGTTTTGAATTAGCTACAAATTGACTCAAAAGATAAATAAAAAAGGCAATGTCGGTTCTACTTGCTCAAAGGTATCGTAGCCGCCCCATTAACCTTTTATACTAGCTTATATCTATTGGGTTTTGCTCACCACCTTATCTAGTTTTAAGTTTAGTTCAATTGAAAATTGGCTGGGCTGATAATCGAATGTCGCTATCCTCCATGACATCCAACGTATATTTTCTTTGGATAAAAATCAAATCGTTTGGTGTTTGAAATAATACGATACCAAGAAGTACTTAAGTGTTGTAATCAGGCCCACAATCAAATCATAAAAATAACTTACAATCTTTTACAGAATCCAAACTACGACTCTTTATTAATAAACGATCAAAGAAGTGTAGAATACATTAACCTTAACCCCTATTTATATTGCAGAAAACCTTAAACTACTTAAACTTAAATCCCTACTTTCTAGACATTGAAATAACCAGATGAACTTTCAAAACAATTAACTACTAAACTCATAACTCTAAACATTCAAATTAATATTAAATACTAATTAAAAATTAAGACTCTTACTCAAACTAATATACTTCCTAAAAATCCTTCAAAATCAGCTTTCAACTTTCTTTCATTTTAGCATTTTAACTTTCTCAATTTTTCACATTCGAACTAAGGATTAACTTCCTACATTCCCCCTTAATCCTAATTACATAATTATTTTCTTTCTTTCTTCCTATCGTTCTTGCTTCTTGTTCATTCTTGATTAGTGTATTGCTTTCTTCATTGCTTGACTTGCTTTGTTTGTCTTTCTTTCTTCCTTGTTTTCTTTCTTGCTTGGCTTGTTTTTTTCTCTTTCATTAGCTCTTGCTTGCTTTTTTACTTTTTCATTTGTTCTACCTTGCTTTACTTGATTTCTTTCTCACTTTGCTTCTTTCTTTCTTCCCTTGCTTTCTTACTTACTTTCTTCTTTTTTTTTCTTCTTACTTACTTATTTCTTTATGGCTTGACTTTTTGTTTTTTTTCTTTCTTTCTTGCTTTTTTTCTTCTTTACTTTCTTTCACACATATTCAAATATTTGAATCTATCTTCTTTCGTCTTACTTTCTTTATTTCACATGGATTCACGGTGATTCCTTGTTATTTTGTAAGGCCCCGTACCCGAGACCTCACAGTTGGTCATTCACAGCATAAAACATTACATATTACAAATTTAAGCAGCGGAATTAATTTAACAAAACCATTCATTTCATTATAAACACTGTTGTTAAGCAATGCATTGTAGTTCATGAGTCACAAAATGATTAGTTAAATGAATTACAAAACAACAGTATTGTCAAAACATAAATGGATGACAGTCTTGCCCCGCCGAGTAGCCATCCCCGCGTGCCATCCTCAGCAACGTTTTACCTGCCAACTTGAAAATACATAAAAGTCTGCGTTGTTGAGTGAGTTCTAGTTTTTATAAATAAAACACTTTACTTTCCATTTCAAACCGTTCATTTCTTTCGTATGTGATCACACATCGTACGTACACATAGGTAATATTATTATTATCTTCATCATCGTTCAATTCATACTTTTACCATTATTCTTCCGGTCTTTTGCAACACAGACTCGCTCACCCATTAGCAATCTCAAGGATTGCAAGACTTTTGGTCTTTTTCAACACAGAGTTGCTCACCCATTAGCAATCTCAAAGATTGCAAGACTTTCGGTCTTTTGCAACACAGAGTTGCTCACCCATTTTCGGTCTTTTGCAACACAGAGTTGCTCACCCATTACCAATCTCAAGGATTGCAAGTCTTTCGGTCTTTTGCAACACAGAGTTGCTCACCCATTGTCAATCTCAAAGACTGACCCTGTGTGCATCCTTTGGGGTAGTTAACCCGTATCACAGTTGAGCTAACGACAACATGGCCGTGCACCTCTTTACATTTGCTTGCAAGACTTTCGTTCATTCGTTTACGTTCCACTTTTTCTTTATCATTAATCTTTCACTTTATTAATGATAATAATTTCCTTTCTTAATCATGATCATACCACGTAGAGTCACACAATAATAATATCAATAATATTATTAATAATTATGATAACAATAATAATAACCCTAATGATAATAATAATAATAATAATATGATCATCATGGCAATCAAGCATAATCATGTGCATTAATTAATCCTGGTCAACATCGGACCAAACCCTACATGCACAGACTCCTATGAAAATTCTGCAATAAATTCTAAGTGTTGGGCGCATGAGGACTGTTTGGGCGTATGTGCCCTGTCTGGGCGCATGAGCACTGTTGGGGCTCATCACCCCAATACTTAGGAGTTTTTAGCAAAACCTAGGCAACATGAGCTACTGTTCAGGCACATCATCATACACTTGGTTTTTCTAAGGAATTTTCTAAGCGTAGGAGTACTGTTTAGGCACATATCCTATACTTAGTTTTCTAAGTCATAATTTCAGGCGCATAAGCACTGTTGGGGCACATCACTGTCCAGGCGCATGAGCCCTGTCTGGGCGCATGAGCACTGTTGGGGCACATCACCCCCAACACTTGGGCTCCTGGTCAAGATCCTGGGAGCATGAAGACTATTCAGGCTTATGAGCCTTATATAGGTGCATTATCGTCCTGTTAACTATGTTTCTAAGTCGATTTTAGTCCCAAACATCATATTACCCGGTTCTAAACTTACACATACTATGCTAAGCACAAACATAACACAAAACACCAGTAAACATTATCATATATACGTGGGCACATACGGTTGCATATTTAAATTCTTTAAAAGCATTTTACATGTATTTCCAGCCCAAAAAATCGTATAAAACATGTTTAGAAAGGGGTTCTAGAAACTCACCTTGGTTGTGTTCAAGTCTAAACCCTTCCCTTGAACTTCTCAGATGTTCTTAACACCTAAAAACACACTAAAACACACAACCCGAACATGCAATAACACATATGAGCATATAACCAAGACTAGATCGACCAAAAACAACTTAAAACACATAATCTTACCTTAAAACTTCGAATTCTTCTTCTTTCTCCCTCTAAAACTCGAATTCCCTGCTCTTTCTCTCTCTAAAACCGAATGAAGATGTTGTGCAGAAAAAATGGGTGGCCATACCACCTTTTTCACCAACTTTTATCACTTTTTGCCCTTTTTACACTTTTAACCCTTCACTTTAAGTTAACTTTCATTCCTTCTTTTTTTATTCTTTTATTTCTTCAAAAAATATGGGTGTTACAAGTCCACCCCTTATATAGGTTTCGTCCCCGAAACCTGTTATTCCTCCAACAGATGAGGGAAATGTTGTCTCATTTCTTCCTCAGTCTCCCATGTAGATTCGGATCCCTTTCTGTGCTTCCACTGTACACGCACAAGAGGAACCTCTTTATTCCTTAACCTCTTCTCCTTACGATCAATGATTGCCACTTGTTGTTCTACGTAGTTGAGCCGTTCATCCACCTCGATATCCTCCAGTGGTACAACCATGTCCTCATCAGCCAAGCACTTTCTCAGATGAGATACATGGAACGTGGGATGAATTCCACTTAACTCATCTGGCAATTCGAGTCGATAGGCCACCTCTCCTACTCGTGCGATGATTCGGAAAGGTCCTATATATCTCGGGCTTAACTTACCTCGTTTCCTGAATCGGATAATTCCTTTCCAAGGTGAGACCTTCAACATGACTTGGTCGCCAACCTTGAACTCTATTGGTCTTCGCCTCTTGTTAGCATACGACTTTTTTCTATCTTTCGTCGCCTTCATGAAGGCCTTGATCTTTTCCAACTTCTCAGTCGTAGCTTCGATCACTTCATGCTCCCCAACTCCTTCTGACCAATATCACTCCAGCAAACGGGTGTTCTACATCTCTTACCATATAGCATCTCGTAGAGTGGCATACCAATGCTGGCATGATAGCTATTGTTGTACGAGAATTATGCTAACGGCAGGTTGTCATCCTAACTTCCTCCGAAATCAATCACGCACGCTCGAAGTATGTCCTTGAGTGTTTGGATCGTCCTTTCAGACTGACCGTCCGTCTGAGGGTGATAAGCCGAGCTGATGTGTAGTCTCGTCCCTATCGCATCATGGAATTTCTTCCAAAACTGGATGTAAACCGGGTGTCACGATCAGACACAATAGACACCGGCACACCATGACGAGCCACAATCCCCTTGATGAATAGATCCGCGAGTCTCTCAGAAGAATATGTCTCTCGGATCGGTAGGAACTGAGCACTCTTCGTCAAACGATCAACCACCACCCATATAGCGTCGTACCCTTTCCGGTGCGTGGCAGCTTCGTAATGAAGTCCATAGTGATGTGCTCCCACTTCCACTCGGGTATATCTAACAGCTGGATTTTCCCGTACAGCTTCTGGTGTTCCGCCTTCACTTAGAGACAGGTAAGGCATTTACTCGCATACTCCGCTACGTCACGCTTCATACCCGACCACCAATAATCTTTCTTCATATCGTGATACATCTTTGTGAACCGGGATGAATGGAGTATCGAGTCTTATGGGCCTCGTCCATAATCTTTCCACGTAGATCCCCATATCGAGGAATCCACATTCGCCCGAATCGGGTCTTAATACCAAGAGTGTTCTCACCCAATTCCGTAACTAGACCTCTCATCCTTTCGGAGTTAAGATGATCTTCTTTCAAAGCCTCATCTTGAAACTCCTTAACCTGTGTCATCACATCAGAGGTCATAATTAGCTGATAAGCCTTCACCCGGATCGGCTCGGGCCTTTCCTTTCGGCTATGGGCATCTGTCACCACGTTGGCCTTGCCCGGATGGTAATGGATTTCGCAATCATAATCCTTTATGAGCTCCAACCATCGCCTCTGCCTCATGTTTAGATCTTTCTGCTCGAAGAAGTACTTCAAGCTTTTGTGGTCTATGAGATGGTGCACTTCGTCCGTATAGATAGTGCCGCCAAATCTTCAATGTAAAAACCACCACGGCTAGTTCTAGATCGTGCGTGGGATAGTTGACTTCGTGGGTTTTCAGCTGTCGAGATGTGTAAGCTATCACCCTTCCACGTTGCATCAATACACAACCTAGCCCAGAGTATGATGCATCCGAATAGACCACTAAGCCTTTATTTCCCTCAGCCAATGTCAAGACAGGAGCTTGTGTTAGTCTCGTCTTCAATCCTCAAAGGCACCCTCCTGCTCTTGACCCCACACGAACTTCACATCCTTGCGAGTCAACTTAGTCAAAGGTGAGGCTATCTTGGAGAAGTCTTGAATAAATCTTCTGTAGTGGCCCGCTAATCCCAAGAAGCTATGAATTTCGGATGGCGTCTTTGGTGACTTCTATTGCATTACAGCCTCAACCTTTGCTGGGTCCACCATGATTCCTTCCGCATTTACCACGTGACCCAGAAATTGCACCTCGCGTAGCCAGAAAGCACACTTGGAGAACTTAGCATACCGTTTCTCCTTTCTCAAAGTCTCAACACTTCCTGAATATGACCGACATGCTCTTCTTCGCTTTTTGAATAAATCTGGATATCATCGATGAACACAATCATTGATTTATCTAACATTGGCCGACACACTCGATTCATCAAATCCATAAAAGCAGCCGACGCGTTGGTTAAACCAAAGGGCATAACGAGAAACTCATAGTGTCCATAATGCGTACGAAAAGCTGTTTTAGGAATGTCCTGCTCCTTCACTTTCAATTGATGGTAGCCAGATCGAAGATCTATCCTCGAGAACCAACTGGCACCTTGGAGCTGATCGAACAAGTCGTCGATCCTCGGTAACGGATACCGATGCTTTATTGTCAACTTGTTCAAATCAAGGTAGTCGATACACATTCTCATGCTACCATCCTTCTTCTTCACGAACAAGACTGGAGCACCCCAAGGAGAGATACTCGGCCTGATAAAACCCTTATCGAGCAATTCTTGCAGTTGCTCCATTAACTCCTTCATCTCAGTCAGAGCTAATTGATACGGTGCCTTAGCGACAGGTTGGGCACCAGGTATCAAGTCAATTTGAAATTCGATTTCGTGATCCGGTGGCATACCTGATAGGTCCTCTAGAAATACATTGGGAAAGTCACACACCACCGGTACATCAGACAATTAGGCTGTTGATGTGTCCACATCTTTCACGTAGGCCAATAAGCGCTACATCCACGCTCATGCACTTTCCTACCACCGCCATCGAAATCACTTTCGGAATCGTCGTAACCCGATCGTCGTATATCGTCACCGGACTTCCGTCAAACGCCGTCAGTCTAATCATCTTCTTACGACACATGATATTCGCTTCATAGGTTGCTAACCAATCCATCCCTAGTACTACATCAAATCCACCTAGGGGCATCACATGTAACCTAGCAGCAAACCTATGACCTTCTAATTCTATGGCACAGTCTTCTACCACATCAATAACTCTAGTGGACTTACCGATAGCAGTTTCTACATCGAATGGTGCACTTATCTTTCTACTACTAACGGGCAACTTAGCAGAGAAAGTATTGGAAATAAAACTCTGGCTAGCACCAGAATCAAACAATACAGAGGCATAGGTTTGGTTTACTAGGAACATACCTGACACAACATCGGGATCAGCTCTGGCTTCCTCCCGGGTCATAGTGTAAGCTCTAGCACCTGTCCTCTGCCCTCCTTCTTCCGGCTTCTTATTCCCCGCTCCCGAGCTCTCCGCCCTTGGCTTCATACAGTCTCTAGCGATATGGCCAGGCTGGCCACACCTGAAGCATACGTTCATCCCCATTCTGCACTCACTGGTATGATCCCTTCCGCATTTGCCGCACCTCTTGGGTCCCGAGCTTGACGACCCTACCCTACGGTCATCCATTCTCATCTTCTTGTTGTTCGGGGTGAAACCACCCTGCCTAAACTTCTTCCCATTCCAATTCCGGTCACCACCACCGACTTTCTTCACCTCCACCACCGTCACTTCCCTCTCATCATAGGCCTCCCAGCCAAATCCACTGCCGACCTAAAGGTGCTTGGTCGAGCAGCGATCAAGTGTCTGCGAATGTCAGCTGGCAGTCCCTGAATGTACCGGTTAAACTTTCGAGACACTGGCATCGCTTGATCCGGCACCAGTCTCGCCATCTCATTGAATTTGGTGGTGTACTGCTGGTGGGTCATGGTTCCCGCCTTGAGTTGCAGGAACTCCCTCTTGATATTGTCCAGTTCCCGATGAGGACAAAACTCCTCGATTACCAGCTTCTTCAACTCTTTCCGTCGCATTTTCCCGATGGCCCTAGAACCCTCAGCTTGGACGATGTTGTCCCATCAACATAGTGCTGAGTCAGTAAAGGAGTGGGTGGCAAACTTCACCTTCTGATCCTCCCGGCACTAGCTGATCTCGAGTACCGCTTCCATCTCCCTCACCCAACGGTGAGCGGCAGCAGCATTCCCGTTGCCATTGAAGGTCGGGGGCCTGCACCTCTGAAATGCCCCATAGTTGCACCCCTTAGCCATCACCCCTACCGAATCGTCCTCCTCGTCATCGGACAATACTGTCTCCGGCTCCGGTCGTTCCTCCTCTCCCTTACTCTCCTTCCCAGTCGACCCTTTTCTGTCCTCCTTCTCCTTTCTTTCCTCGTTCCTCACAGCCCGGATGACTTCAGTCACTACAGACGGTAAGACTGTCTGCATGACCTGGTGCACCTCGTCAGCAATTGCCTCCCGAGCTGAGGTATTCAGGCTGGCATTCTCGTTTCCTTCACTCCGGCCATGAACCTCAGGGTTTCCATAAGTCGTCTCAGGAGCCTTAGCACTGCTCCTAGTCGCACGCGGTCAACCTCTTCCTCTAGAAGCCTTGGAAGATTTCTTCCCAGTCATTTCCTAAGTGCTATAAGATTCAAACACTAACACAGTCATTCAAGGTGATGGCTTAGTTTATGTCAAGTATAGTAAGTCCCTAATTACAGTGGCCAGTTGTGATTAGCCACTTACTTTACTTTTCACACCCCAAGTATTTCCTATCCTGACTACATCAGTATCTAAATCTACTAAGAACACATAAGTCAAATAGCACACACATATAATTCTGGTTGACTTTAAGAAAAGAAATACCTTATGGCACGTAGCTACTCGGGCTGACATCCCTCCTTCTGTCCCATTTTCAGTTTAAGTTAAAGTTTATTTTGAAAATTTACCCGTTTCACATAAACTTTGGCTCTGATACCAACTTATAAGGCCCCGTACCCGGAGACCTCACAGTTGGTCATTCACAGCATAAAACATTACATATTATAAATTTAAGCAGCGGAACTAATTTAACAAAACCATTCGTTTCATTATAAACTCCGTTGTTAAGCAATACATTGTAGTTCATGAGTCACAAAATGATTAGTTAAATGAATTACAAAACAACAGTATTGTCAAAACATAAATGGATGTCAGTCTTGCCCCGCCGAGTAGCCATCCCCGCATGCCATCCTCAGCAACGTTTTACCTGCCAACTGAAAAATACATAAAGTCAGCGTGTTTGAGTGAGTTCTAGTTTTTATAAAAAAATACTTTACTTTCCATTTCAAACCGTTCATTTCTTTCGTAGGTGATCACACATCGTACGTACACATAGGTAATATTATTATTATCTTCATCATCGTACAATTCATACTTTTACCATTATTCTTCTGGTCTTTTGCAACACAGAGTCGCTCACCCATTAGCAATCTCAAGGATTGCAAGACTTTCGGTCTTTTGCAACACAGAGTTGCTCACCATTAGCAATCTCAAAGATTACAAGACTTTCGGTCTTTTGCAACACAGAGTTGCTCACCCATTAGCAATCTCAAGGATTGCAAGTCTTTCGGTCTTTTGCAACATAGAGTTGCTCGCCCATTAGCAATCTCAAGGATTGCAAGTCTTTTGGTCTTTTGCAACACAGAGTTGTTCAATCATTGTCAATCTCAAAGACTGACCCTGTGTGCATCCTTCGGGGTAGCTAACCCGCATCACAGTTGAGCTAACGACAACATGGCTGTGCACCTCTTTACATTTACTTGCAAGACTTTCATTCATTCGTTTACGTTCCACTTTTTCTTTATCATTAATCTTTCACTTTATTAATGATAATAATTTCCTTTCTTGATCATGATCATACCACGTAGAGTCACATAATAATAATATCAATAATATTATTAATAATTATGATAACAATAATAATAACCCTGATGATAATAATAATAATAATAATGATCATCATGGCAATCAAGCATAATCATGGGCATTAATTAATCCTAGTCAACATCGGACCAAAACCCTACATGCACAGTCTCCCACGAAAAGTCTGCAATAAATTCTAAGTGTTGGGCGCATGAGGACTATTTGGGCGTATGAGCCCTGTCTGGGCGCATGAGCACTGTTGGGGCTCATCACCCCAATACTTAGGAGTTTTTAGCAAAAACCTAGGCACATGAGCTACTGTTCAGACACATCATCATACACTTGGTTTTTCTAAGGAATTTTCTAAGCGTAGGAGTACTGTTTAGGCACATTATCCTATACTTAGTTTTCTAAGTCATAATTTCAGGCGCATAAGCACTGGGGCACATCACTGTCCAGGCGCATGAGCCCTGTCCAGGCGCATGAGCCCTGTCTGGGCGCATGAGCACTGTTGGGGCACATCACCCCCAACACTTGGGCTCCTGGTCAAGATCCTGTGAGCATGAAGACTATTCAGGCTTATGAGCCTTATATAGGTGCATTATCATCCTGTTAACTATGTTTCTAAGTCAATTTCAGTCCCAAACATCATATTACCCGGTTCTAAGCTTACACATACTATGCTAAGCACAAACATAGCACAAAACACCCATAAACATCATCATATATACGTGGGCACATACGGTTGCATATTTAAATTCTTAAAAGCATTTACATGTATTTCCAGCCCCAAAAATCGTATAAAACATGTTTAGAAAAGGGTTCTAGAAACTCACCTTGGTTTGTTTCGAGTCTAAACCCTTCCCTTAAACTTCTCAGATGTTCTTAACCCTAAAACACACTAAACACACAACCCGAACATGCAATAACCATATGAGCATATAACCGAGACTAGATCGACCAAAAACAACTTAAAACACATAATCTTACCTTAAAACTTCGCGAATTCTTCTTCTTTCTCCCTCTAAAACTCGAATTTCCTGCTCTTCTCTCTCTCTAAAACCGAATGAAGATGTTGTGCAGAAACAAATGGGGCGGCCATACCACCTTTTTCCACACAACTTTTATCACTTTTTGCTCTTTGTACACTTTTAACCCTTCCACTTTAAGTTAACTTTCATTTCCTTCTTTTTCTTTATTTTTTTATTTCTTAAAAAAAATACGGGTGTTACGTATTTCCCCCTTAATTTCTACCGCTTTTCTGATGTGTGTTAATTCATCACTGTCGGTTTCAGTTTGACTTGCTTCTTTGCTACTCAACCAAAGAACCAGTTCCAAAAACTACACACCTACTCAATCACATAACGCTTATAATTACCTTTGATAAATCGACCACCCACCACTTCTTGATAGAGCCTTTATGAACTTATATCAATTGTTAGAATCAAACCCACAATCAATCTCAAAAACAGGTTACGATCTTTTGCAAAAATCAAACTGTGACTCTTTATTAATAAACGATAAAGAAGTTTATAAACATTAACCTTAGTCCATTATTTATGCTAGACAAAAACTTAACCTACTCAACTCAAATCCTTACTTTCTATACATGAAAATAACTAAATAAACTTGCAAAACAATCAAATGCTAAATTGTTGACTCTTAACATTCAATTTAATATTAAATACTAATTAATTAACTAAGATTTACTCAAACTAAAATACTTTATAAAAATCCTCCAAAATTAACTTTCAACTTTCTTTCAATTTAGCACTAATTTAACTTTCTTGATTTTTTACATTCGAATTAATCAGGATTAACTTCCAATAACGAGAAACTCCATCGTGTTAGATGCTGAATTTCTCATCCAAATATGCTTTAGTTTCTTGTACCTTTTTAGAATGGTTGCCCGATGTAAACTACTACAAACTGTATTTACTTTTATGTATGAAGTGCGATTGATCACCAGGTGATTGCTTGAAATGAAGTTCAAAAAATGCAGCAGTGAACTCATGGTACCAGTTTGACAAGTCTGCTTCAAACAATGCAAGAACTTTTTGAGTCGGCATACTCTTGTTTCTTTCTTGTGGTACCAATTTCGAGTATGCAGCTGGGAACATGTAGCATTATTCATTTTAGTTCAAATTAATCAGTTTTCTTTCAATTTTAAGTCCAAATTTGATTAAAACTCAATCAAATTCTACTAATTCAGTCCAAATGATCAATTCCTCGAATTTTCATGAGCATAACCACTCCATATTGAATTCTCAAGCAACCGAGTGAATAATCAAGATGAAGAATGTGTCAAATCAATCAAAAACAGCTTCTAATCTTGGTTCTAGAGCCAATGCTCTGATACCAATTGTAAAACTCAGTAATTCGCAAGAAAGACAAACCAAGATCAATCTCAAGAACGCGGAAATATTGATGAGACTGGAATAAAGAAACAATCAAATTAACTCATAAACTTCATATATTCAATGAGAACAACTATACAGTCTTGTGCAAGACACAGAATGATTACAAATGATCTGAAAGTTCACTCTTCTAACAAAACGAAAAGCAACTATTTATACTAAGAGATCTCGCGCGACATTGACTTTTCGCGCGGAAGATCATTTCGCGTGACCTAGGTATTCGCGCGACTCTGATCTTTAGAAATCCTTCTTTATTCATCTTAATTGTTTTGCCGAGCTATGATAGTCTCTACAAGTACTCATTATTTGGCAATTAATCCTTCGATGGAACATCTTAAAAGTTATTAGATGATATTAGTTTAAAGCTCGCCATTGCTAAAGATTTAAAGAAGTTTTCTTAAAATCCCAATAATAACGACATTTTGCTAGTTAATATGCATATGCCTTTCGTTCTTGCATTCTTATGTATTGTATTGTATCGCATTCCCCGAGTTTTTTTTTCTTTATATAAAATCATTGTTCCACAAAGAATCTAAGGTAATCTATAAAGGACATGGTATTATAAAGTATAAGATATCGACGAGATAATTATAAAAGCTTATGTGATTTCATGATGATTGAATGCCATACATTACATGAGAAGAGAGGAAATATAGGAGATTACAACAAACCCTAATTGACCTAGTATTGTATTTGCATTTTGAATAACAATAATGATAACTATATAAATATACACATGTGTATTACGTGTATTACTTAACATTCCACCGCAAGATGGACGAACTAGCAGTGAGACCAATCTTGGAAATGAGTGAGTGAAACCGTGGTCGTAGTAAAGGCAGTGAGCCACATCAGCTAGTTGATCTCCCGAGACATGAGTAAACCCCTAGAGTGCCAGCTTGAACTTTTCACGAACAAAGTGAAAAATCCAATGCAAGATGCTTCATGTGGGAATGGAAACCGGGTGGAGAGTAGAGATTGTAGCACTGAGATTATCACAGTAGATGGTCGGAGGTTAGTAAAACGATAGCATAATTCGTGGAGAGAAGATTTGCAAGCCATTGAATTTCGGTCGTGGCAGAAGCCACTGCTCTAAACTCCGCCTCTGTAGAACTGCGTGCCAAGGTGCTTTGACGTTTGGAGCTCCAAGCAATGGGATGGAACCAAGGAAGGCAACATAACCGTGTGCTACGAATGTGGTTTGTCGCCTGCCCAATCGGCGTCCGTGAGGCGTGTAAGTGCATAGCCGAGTGTTTTCGGATAAGTACGCCTTTGGAAATAGTGCCTTGCAAATAGCGTACATCGCTTGAGAGCCGACCAATGTTGAAAGGTGGGGCATGCATGAATTGAGACAATCGGTTAACAGTAAAGGCAACATCTGGTCTGGTGAGAGAGAGATATTGCAAGGCTCCAACGAGAGCCCGATAATCTGTGGGAGAAGTGTAAGCCGGGGCACCTGTTAAAGTGAGAGTTTTGGAGCAAGTAATAGGGGTGGAAATAGGTTTACAAGTGCTCATGTTGGCCTTTTAAGGATATCGAAATGTATTTTTGTTGAGTGAGGAGGAGACCATGGGAGTGAGGGATGCATTCAATGCCAGAAAATAAGAGAAAGAGCCGTGGTCTTTGAGAGAGAATTTAGTTGACATGTGGTTATAAACTGAGTGACATAGTTGAGGAAGGGCCAGTGATGATTATGTCATCGACATAAATGAGAATGTAGATCGAAGAAGAGCCAACGAGGGAGGTGAGATGGGAGGGAGGAGCAGAGATAGTGGGTTGGAAGCCATGAGAGAGGAGAAAGCGTTAAGCTCATCATACCAGGCACGTGAAGCTTGTTTTAAGCCATAGATGGCTTTGTTTAATTTACAGACGTGGCTCGGGCGGTGGGGTTGACAAAAACCGGCGGTTGAGCCATGTAAACATCCTCATGGAGTGTGCCTTGCAAAAAAGCGTTATTTATGTCGAGCTGATGGAGAAGCCAGATCTGTGAAATCGCAAGAGAAAGGATTAAGCGAAGGGTGGAGGTTAAGAACGGGGCTGAAGGTGTCGCGATAATCAAAGCCCGATCGTTGTGAAGCCTTTGCGACAAGACGAGCCTTAAGGCGCTCAACGGTGCCATCGGGCTTGAATTGGTTCTATAACCCACTGCAGCCGACTAGGTTAGTGGCATGAGAGGAGGGTACGCAGAGTCCATGTATTGGTACTTTGTAAGGCATCAAATTCCTGTTGCATGGCGTCACGCCATTGAGGATGTTTGAGAGCATGGGTGATAGTAGGAGGAGTGAGGGGGTGTGTAGAAGAGACGGTGTAGAGTTGGAAATCTGAATTGTGATTTTGGAGTTGGGTTAGGGTGAGGGCCGGGTGTTGGGACGAGAGGCTGAAGGAGGGGGTACAGTGGGATCTAGAGGAGGTGTGGGTGGAGAGGGGGTGGTCGAAGAGGGGAGGAGGGGTAGGGTGGGCAGGAGAGGGTTGCGTAGGCGAGGACGGGAGTGGTAGGGGTGGAGTAGGGAGAGGACAGGGGGGAGTGGGGTTGGCCGAGGTTAGGATGGGAATGGAAAAGGAACGCCAAGAGGAGAGGGTTGGTGTGGCAGGTACAACAGAGGGTTGAACTTGGGGAAGGGAAAGATATGCTCAATGAAAGTGACATGTCTTGAAGTGTAGACTTTGTAGGTGGTGGGGTCAAGAGCATAATAGGCACTTTGAGTAGGGGAGTAACCCACAAAAATGCAAGGAGTGGAACGAGTGTGTAATTTGTGAGGAGAATAGGGTCGTAACCAAGGGTAACAAAGACAACCAAAGGAGCGTAATTTATTGTAGTTGGGCTCAGTTTTAAATAAGACAGAATAAGGGGAGCGGTTGGTTAGAGTGGGTGTGGGTAATCGATTAATGAGATAGGCAGCGGTGGTAAAAGCAAGTGGCCAAAAGGTGAGTGGGAGGCTAGCATGGGAAAGTAAAGATAGACCCGTTTCAACAATATGTCGATACCGTCTTTCGGCATAACCATTATGTTGAGGGTGTGTGGTGGGCCAGTGAGATGGGAGATACCACACGAGGAGAGAAGGGGGAGGATAATTTGATGTATTCGCCACCATTGTCGGAGAAGAATGTTTTAATTTTGGTGTTAAAATAGGTTTCAACAAGGGTTGAAAACGAATGAACGTAGGGAGGGAGTCGATTTGTTTTAAGTGGATATAACCAAGTGTATTTTGTGAAATGATCAACAAAGATGATATAGTATTTGTAATTGTCAAAAGAGTAAATGGGGGAGGTCCACACATCAGAAAAAATTAAGTCAAGAGGGGAAGTAGAATGAAGTGTAGAAGTAGCAAATGGTAACTTGTGACTTTATTAATATGGCATGCATTACAGGTGAACAACTAGAAGTAAAAGAAATACGGGAAGACAAAAACTGAAAAATTTTATTGTTGGGATGCCCAAGACGATGATGCCACGTAGTAGAGTCCGGTTTGTGCATGGTGAAAGCAGCGGGTGCGGATGTAGACGGAGTGTAGGTGTAGGAGAGAGCAACTCATACATGCCTTGGTGGCCGCGCCTTGAGGATTTGAGCTTGGTTGTGCGATCCTTTATGATAAACACAGAAGAATAGAATTTGATGAGAAGGTTATTATCAAGGCAAAGACGAGAAATTGAGATGATGTTTTTAGAAAGAGATGGAGCACATAAGACATGTTTTAGAAGAATAGAATTATGAGAAGTGTGTAATAAAATGCAGCCAACATGAGTGATCCTTAAACTGATCCATCGCCGATTACAAGCTCTTCCGTCCCATCATACGGTGTATGGAAAGAAAGGTTGTTGAGATCGGTGGTGACATGGTGAGTAGCACCACTGTCGAAGATCCATGGAGCATTGTCATTGCCGGAGAGAGACCCGAGGTATGAACTTGTGCATGTTTTGCTTGAGGAGGCCGTTCATAAGCGGGGGGTGAGATGGTGGGATGAACCTTCTTAAATAGTGGACAGTGGGGAGGCAATGGCCCCTTTGATGACACCATTGACATTTCCCTAGGAATGGTTTGGGACCTGCAGCAGGAGAATTAGAATTAGGAGTAGGTAGTATACCTTTACCTTGGTGTGGGTGGCGATTGTAGGAGAAGATGACATATTTGATATTTCGGTGGCCAAGAACGGTGCCCAAAATTCTGGCGCGAAGGGTTGTTGCACATGGAATACTGCCGCAGGTTGATGTAGAGCCGTAGCAGAAGATTGTTGAGCCAAGGAGAGCTCATGTTGATCAATTTTTCATGCAGTCATTGAATGAGATTGGGTTATCTCGGGCATGAACGGCATCAAGAATGGGTTTGTATTGAGATTGATCAAGGCCTTCAAGAATAACATCAATGATGTCTTCATCATCCATCTTCTTTCCTAGGATCGCCAGTTCATCAGAGATAGTTTGATTTGCTGCGTATAGTCGGAAATAGATTGGGTTGGAAGTTTGGTTGTTTGTTTTAGCGATGCTTTAATGCTTGATGTGTCCACGGCTTGGAGAAGCATAAGTATTTCCAAAATCTTCCAAGCATCATGCGAAGAAGATGCACCTTGAATCATAGGAACTATTGTTTCAGAGATGCCGCCAACAAGAGCCCCGAAGATCAACCTATCTTGTCGAAACCAGATAAGGTGATCGGGATGAGGAGTCTTGTTACGTTAGCATCGACAGTGGGCTTCGGCTCTGCATGGGAGCCATCAATGAATTTGAAGAGATCAAGACCATAGGAGAAGGGCTTGAACTTGAGTTTTCCACGTCAAGAAATTTGAGGCGGTTAGTTGGGAACTCCAGGGAAGTTAACAACAGTGAGATCTTTCATGGAGAGATTGATCAACAAGGAGGTGTGTATCAGACATTTGGATGAGGGGTTGAAACAGGTTAGCGATGAAGATGAAGGTCGAGGAGGATTCGGTGAGGGTGGGATTGAGCCGAGCTCTGATACCATATAAAGTATATGATATAGACGAGATAATTATGAAAGCTTATGTGATTTCATTGATGATTGAATGCCATACATATAATGAGAAGAGAGGAAATATAGGAGATTACAACAAACCCTAATTGACCTAGTATTGTATTTGAATTTTGAATAACAATAATGATAACTATAATAAATATACACATGTGTATTACGTGTATTACTTAACAGGTATAACGGGTAAAAAGGTATGTAAAAGAATATATTTTTTCAATCACTAAAGATTGAAGTATCATGCCTGTGTACAAAAGATCTATATTTAAAGTAGAATTATAAAGTATGTGAAGTAATCATTCTAGAAAGATGTATGCAACCTAGTTAAACACATAACAAAATGACGAAATAATTGATAAAGTCGTACAACTATGCAGTAGATACTACATAATCGTAGAAATTTGTGGTAGATAAATCTAAGAGTAAATTTCGATTTTGGTCCCTGTGGTTTAACCATTTTAACTACTTCAGTCCAAAAAGGAATCTTGATCATATCATGCCTATGGTTTCATTTTTGTAACGGTTTTGGTCCCTGACACTAACTCTGTTAGTTTTTACAGTTAAATGTGAGGGCACTTTGGTCATTTTACATTTGGAGGACTATTTATGTAAATATGTTAGATTAGGATAATTTTTGTATTTTTTAAAACAATAAAAACCAAAAAACAAAACAAAACCACCACTCTCCGCCACCATCCAACCCACTACTCCAATCCAATCCCCCACCACCCCTTCCTCCCCTGGACCACCGCCACCGCCACCGCCTGCACCACCGCCAGCACCACCGCCACCGCCTTGTACCACCGCCACCGCCACCTCCAACGCCCGCACCACCTCTGCTTTGCATCCAACTTCAATGGCGACTCTTCGATTTCACCATCTTCTTCACCACCCTTCTCCCATCATCATCTTTCCCCCACCGCATCTAATATAAATTTACATAAATAGTCCTCCAAATATAAAATGACCAAGTGCCCTCACATTTAACTGTAAAAACTAACAGAGTTAGTGTCAGGGACCAAAACCGTTACAAAAATGAAACCATAGGGCATGATATGATCAAAGATTCCTTTTGGACTGAAGTAGTTAAAATGGTTAAACCACAGGGACCAAAATCGAAATTTACTCTAAATCTAAAATCCAGTTTTACTACCCCGGCCCTATGAATTAAACACTTACAATTTGTCTGTCACGTACAAAATGATGAGAGAAAATAATAAACTGGTACATAAACATAATACAAAATTATTATCAATATATAGAAATTATAAATTACATCTTATTTTATCTACAAAATATGCCAACAAAAATTAATTAATGACCTAAATGGATTTCCTCCCACTCCATAAAAAGAGAAGAATTTCCTTTCTTATATGGGGTACTAAATGTTCCATTCTTATTAGTTCGCATGCAAATCAATGATTTGACATGCAAATACGCACAAATGAAAAATACTATTTAGTTTAACTTGCATTAGTTTCCATAGTCTAACAATGTAGCAATTTGAACTGTGTCGCTAGCTGGTGTTCGTCGATACGATGGTCCGCAGTCATCGGGTATAAGCGGACCAAATATCACACAATGTTCACTTGTGAAAGTCAGAATGCACCATGTTATGCATGAAACTCAAATCACCAAAAATAAAATCATCACCACCATGGTAACCCCCAAAATCATGATTCTCGAAATGCATCTGAAGTTCCTCAGGGAAGTTGTTTCGTGGCGGTGCAACAGTTGAATCAGAAGATGTTGAGGTGAGTTCAACCGCGGTGTTCATCTCCATCATTTCTTTGAACTTAGAAGATTGTAGCAAGAGCCCTAGGGCTGAGGTGGCGGTAGTTGACCGTGAGGAATAAGTCGCCCCAACGGCCACAGTGGGCGACACCATGGATGCGGTGGCTTCGGTGGCTGATTTTCGTGGTGGGTGTGGAGATGGTTTAATCTTATGTTTTCATGGTTTGTTGTTGATGGTAAAGTAGCATTAATAATATCGATATTAGGGTTTGGTGGTGCGTCAATGGTGCTATTGTTGTCGGGCCTAAGCCATTTGATGTAACGACTAAGGTCAAAGTTTGTGACTGCGTTAAGTCCACGATACTCTATTGCTGCCATGTCATATGCCACCGCAGCTTCTTCTTGTGTGGCTGCATAATTATATATATAATTAAGGTATACCTCGATGACTAAGTTTTTATTATTTGTTGGTCGTTCAAATAGATAAATGATTCTGTTTATTTAAAAAATCTATCATGCTCTTTTCCAAATATAATAAACCCTAAATACCTTTTTTAGGATAAATTGATGTATTGGAAAACAAGTTTTGTAATTATTATATAATGTGATTTGTTCTAATAAAGTCATGATCAGTTTTAGTTAGATGTTCTAGCCTTATATATGAATGTTTTAAAAAGGGTTTTACGTATTTTGTGTTTATTAAAGATAACCATCCATAAGAGAACTATTTCTATCATGAAAATATAAATAATATATACAGTTAAAAGACCGAGTACTTACCATATGTTCCTAGATAAAGATATTTGTTACCAAAAACTCGGCCTATTCGTGCTTCCATCTTCCATTGTGATGATGCCTGTTTGTCACCGATGGTTGATAAAACGTTAAACGTAGGAAACAATATATTAAAATTAATATAAATTGTTAACTTAACAGTTATGAAATTAGATTGTTTAATTCTTTTACTTCGTTTGTTTCATTTCTCATTATGTTAACGTATCAATTGAAAATGACAGGAATTGTTAGTGTTCTTTCCATTAATTGACCTCAAATGTCCAAACTAAAAGAACGAAAAGAACATATTTTCTTGGCCATGTGTTTCGCTAAGAAACTTAATGTGCATGTTTTCTATTATCTTCAAAAAGCAAATGTAAATAATCATAATAACGAACATGGTGACTAATTATACATATAATATGTTCTTGTTTCTTTGTTAAACTCCCTGTTTGTTTTACAAATATAATGTTAAAAAACCCATTTATTTGCTTTTTTTATCTTAGAAAAAAAATAACTATTGGAGTTGTTCATATAATTTGTGTAATATATTTTACTTTTCTAATGACACATGTGTATGCTAATTAACTGCCAAAAATCATTTTTTTTTCTTTTTCATTTAAAACTAGCAGAGGTTAAAATAAAAACACTACAAGTCGTATAAAGTATAGGAGAAAAATTAGGTCATTGATTTGAAGATATAAGTGAGTTATGTTATAGGAAGAGTTTAAAACAAAAGATGTGTACAATAAAAATAGTTCGCCAATTTTGACATTAATTAACATGTTCTTATCATTTTTTAAACGTTAATAACTTCTTTGTATGAAATTATTTCTTTTAATTTACATTATAAAATCAAAACCTTTTTACCTCTAATTAATATAAATATAAGGTTGCTATATTTTCTTTTAGAGAATCATTTTAACTGGGTTTTAGCTAGGGGTGTTCAAAGTCGGATATCCGAAATTTCGGATATCCGAAAATTTCGGATAGTGGGAAACACTATCCGAATCCGTATCCGAAATTTCGGATATCCGAAATTTCGGATTTGGATTCGGATAGTGATTCGGATATCCGAAATTCATTTTTTTTCTTTTATTTTTTATTTTTAGTTTTTTTACAATAATTAGACATATATTATTATAAAAATAATATAAGAAACCAACTCATATCATAAAAGTCACAATATACACAAAAAAATCTCAATCTAAAGTAAAAATATATCTAAAATTCAAAAAAATAAAAAAAATATTTTTTAGTTTTCGGATACTCGGATATCCGAATATTCGAAACTTTTGAAAATCAATATCCGAATCCGAATCCGAATTTTCGGATATACGAAATTCGGATATCCGAATTTTCGGATATCCGAAACTTCGGATATTTCGGATTTTCGGATCGGATTCTCGGATTCGGATATTTTGAACACCCCTAGTTTTAGCAAATTAAAGTACTTGATGTTTTACTTATTTTTTCACACATGACATTTTATACTTATTTAAACGTCTATTTAAACATGTCGTTTTCCATTTTCCTTGGTGGTATATATTTTGACACCAAGTTTCAATACAACGTTTAGTTTCACAAATCACAAGTGTGTGCATCAAATTTGTGCGACATTTTTTGCTTGGTCGATCATGGTGTTCTGTACATCTCATTATTTTGGACGCTTTTACCCTTTACCATTAGAGGCGTGTAAGTTTTGTTCAGATAAAACACTTTCTATCATTTGTATGATTTTATGTACTTTGAAAATAAACCACACTGCGTATAATTAATTAAATGATAGTACCTTGCAACTCCCCTATATTTTGAAACTCCTCGAGAAAATCCACTGCTTTTTCTACATTTTCAGAAATAAAAACTACGTCACGAAAGTTAACAAAAATATTTATCACGTCATATATTGTTCAAGTTTATTGATGAAAACCTTCTTAGTGATCCAATATATTCCTCTCTTGACTGACCTTCCATTTGTTTCAGTTCCTCATGATATGTCATCAACTAAAAAATAAAAGATAAATAACTTACAGCATTAACAAACAGGATATCTTAAATATATAAGCAATCAAAACAAATTTCTGTTAATTTAAATAATCATTTATGTATACAAACACGATAGTTAAATGATCATTTACCGGAAAGTTTAAGATGGTATCAGGACCCCAATATTTAAGTGCTGCCAAGTCGTAAGCATGAGCAGCAGCATCTTCATCATCATAAGCACCTAAATGAATTTAAAATGACACATAAAATCCGTTAATAATGCCACCTATAATAACTCTAAATATATATATATATATGAAGTTCAAAATATGATTTTAAATATATATAAACTTACCAAGATAAACTGATATTGCATCAGAGTTCAACCAAATTAATTAAACACCATCGTGATCAAAAAGAAGAACAACAAATGCATTAGTTTCTAGTTTGAAGTTTTTTACCCAAAGTAGAAAAATAATATAAAATATTTATAAAAAAACTCAAGAAATGAAAAGACAACCTTGCCGGCCTTTCTTGTTTTGAGACTCGTTCCAGCAGTTTTTATCCCACAAATGAGCTTCATATCTTCCAGTCCATCGATGCCTAACCCAAATATAAAAAATAAACATAAAATTCTATAACAACTTAATAAAAAGCTATTACAAGTAACTATAAACCATAGAAAAACAACTAAACCTTGTAACACCACGGTAGATCGAGCTACGTCGAGGAGGTGAGTCGCGAGGTACAGTTTTCCGAGTACGTTTTGGCTTGGTGACAACTATAGAATCCGTGTTCATCTTTGTCTCATCAGCAATCTTCACACGTTGTTTCAGTGTTAACTTCGTCATTTAATTTGTTTTCGATCAAGAGCGTGATTAACCAAACTAAAATATTATCAACTTGAGGGGAGATTATATTAAACCAAGTGATGGTTTTTATAAAGCTGTGGATGTTGTTGCTGGCCAAAGAGGTGGCAGCAGCCGGCGACCAACGGCTCATTGGGTTACATTCTAATTATTTGTTTTCATGTATAAGTTTGTTTATATATTGTTTGGAAATCAGCAGTGACATGAATATTAGTTGCATACTTTTTTATGAGTTTGATTTATTAGCTGCTTAGAATGATTAACTAATAAAATTTATTAGCTGCTGGTTATTTAATAATATGTACTATAATTTATAGTAAGATTTATTAGCTGCAATGCTTAGCCATTTACAATGTTTTTGGTCGTATTAGATTTGTTTATTTTTTTGTTATTAGTATAAAAACCGTTTCATTTCGAAAGTTGTTAATTTATATTTGTCAAATTTTAAAATAGGGTTTTTCTACTTTACAATGTCTTGTCTCATCAAACCGTTTTTCTAACATATATAGGGTACTTTATCAAACGTTAAAATGCAAATAAATTTGTTACCAATAACATATATACAAAATCATCAATGGAAATTCTGGATGCACCGTAGGAAATTTGGAGAAAACTAGGTCTAACTGTCATGGTTTGGACTCACTGGTGACCGTTAGGTCAGGTGTAGAAACTATCCTTCACGGTGAGACCTAACCGTGACGGTTAGAATTCAAAGAATGTCCAAACCTTGGGATCAGGTTAATTATTGGGGTTGTATTCCATTTTTCTAAGAGTTTGGTTTAGGGTTTTGGTGGTGTATATGTCACAGTTTGACTAAACCTTGACATATTGGGTATAATATTTAATTTGTTTTAATCATAACTAGTTTGTGTTATCACACGGTTAAACCTAATTTTGTGTTTTGTGTTATTTTTATTTTATCATATTACAAGTATTTTTTTGTCTGATCGTCATCGCTTAGCCTTGTCGAAAACCATAAAAGCAGATATTGATATCGAATACGAATACAACATGACACAACTAACAATTGGTAAAAACTGCTTGTTATTATAAATGTGACGGGTTGTGTTTAAATTTTTTTAATCAAATTCGAATTTGTAAAAAAATGATGGTTATTATTAATGTGATGGTTTGTGTTTAATTTACTTTTATTAAATTACGAGTTTGTAAAAATCGGTTGTTATTATACAATTACATAATAAATTGGTTCATACATATACAATTAACATTATAAAAAATTACAAACATTGTATATAATTGTCATTACAAACAAACAAACACAACCAAACAAATACAACCAGATATAGAAGCCATCATAAATACAACAAAAGAATTATAACTAAAACTATATATATATATATATATATATATATATATATATATATATATATACAACAAGTTTGTATATACAAAAGAAACAAAATACAAACAAAATATCTATCTAACCCGTCATGTCGTCATCTTCGCCCTGACCTGATCCGCCCGTGCCAGAGGTGCTAGCACTATCATAGCCTAACCGTCTGCGTGGCGGGCGGTGACAACAATGGCGTATCGGAGGCGGCATGGTTTGCGATCATGTGCTGGATGACCCAGTCCATCATATCCTCCACCCGTGTAAGCCGGTCGTCCATCCTCGTGACCCTGGCCTGCGTGACCTTTTGTTTCAAAAAATATCCTAAACACTCATGGTTAGGACGAACTGTGACTTTTTCTTTTACATAATGATATTAGATGTTTATTTTTTAATATAAAAATTATTATTATTATTATTATTATTATTTATTATTATTATTATTATTATTATTATTATTATCAGGGTTTAATATTATTATTATTATTATTTTTATTAGAGATTATTATTATTATTATTATTATTATTTATTATTTATTATATTATTATTATTATTATTATTATTATTATTATTATTATTATTATTATTATTATTATTATTATTATTATTAGTGACCTTTAGTTTTTGTTACACAATATAATTAGATGTTATTGTTTTTAGTATAAAATATATTATTATTATTATTATTATTATTATTATTATTATTATCAAGGTTATTATTATTATTATTATCATTATTATTTATTATTATATTATTATTATTATTATCATTATCATTGGTTATTATTATTATTATTATTTTTTATTAGAGTATATTATTATTATTATTATTATTATTATTATCATTATGTAGAAGATAAATCAAGGCTCGGCAAAACATACTGTGCGATAATCAGATCCACGCGACAACAAGAAGTCACGCGAGAAGCTACCAGTGCGAAAGACCAGATCCATGCGAGTCGCAGACCATGCGAAAGACTGCAGCCGCGCGAAAGCTTGATCCACGCGAAAGGGATCTCGCGCGAGAACTCTATGTTTTGTATAAATAGCTAGTTTTCGTTTTGTAATGTAGTTTTCATTCATTATCATTGTATCTGTGCGAAATCGCACAAGACCTTTATAGGTTTCTGTTTATCAATCAAATATCATCTTTTGTGATTCAATTCATTCTTCTTCTACTCCAATCTTGTTTATATTCCGCGTTCACAAGATTGAGATCGTGTGTTACTGATTTCTGGGAGAATATCAAGGTTTTACAATTGGTATCAGAGCATTAGGCTCTTGAACCACGATTTGGAGAAGAATTGGATTGTGTTCTATTCGATTTTTGAAGAATTCATCATCGATTACCTTAGATTCTGAGATGGAAAAGTTATGCTGCTCGATTGTGGAAGATTTGGACTAATCTGGACCTAATTGAACTGAGCTGGAGGTGATATTCGCGTGAACAAACAGTTGGTAATCTGTTTCTGCACAAAATTGACTTTTCGCTTGATCTGCAAGTTCTCGCACGCGAAAACAGGGTGTTTTCGCTCAGTTAGGTATTTCACTTTTTTGTGCGATTCGCGTGAAAAGGTAATTCTGAAAATTCGCTCGAAAAGATCCATCGCGCGCGAAAACTCTCTACGCGCGAAATCAATTTTCGCACGAATTCTCTTCTCGCACGAAAACCAGATTTTTGACTTTTCTGATCATTATGGCTTCAACAACACCGAATTTGAAGCATCTTAATGCTTCACTTCATCTAGACACTGAGATTGGAACAGGTAACAAGCCACCGAGGCTTCTATGTGAAGATGATTATACCGATTGGGCGTTTCGATTTGAAAGATATGTCATTTACACGGAACCTAAAATGTGGAGGTCTATACAATATGGTCCTTACATTCCGTTGTACAAAAATGACAAAGGAGAAATGGTTCAGAAACCTGAACATTTGTGGGATGAAGACGACATTAAGAGATTGGAACTGGATGATAAGGCGTATGCTGCAATTACTATGGCTCTTACTACTGAGATCTCACAAAAGTTTCAAGAGTTCAGGGGTGCTAAAGTGCTATGGGATGCTCTGGAATCTCAGATAATGGGCAACAAAGACATGAGAGAGAGCAAGAAGGATATGTTGAATCAAGAATTCAACATGTTCAATCATATTGTTGGTGAGGAGTTGGAAGCTCAAATGGCCAGGTTTGTTAGACTGGTCACAAAAATGAAGAGTGCTGGTATTACTATGGAACCCATTACTGTGAATAAGAAGTTACTCAACTCACTTCCTTACAGTTGGAATAACAACTGTACATTGATAAAGAGAACCAAAGACTTGTATACTCTTCAGTTGACCGATCTCATCTCAACTATCAAGTCTTATGCTATGGATGATAAGCAGCGAGCTGCTAATCATCTCAGTTCTCTAGGTGCTGAAGGAACTGCTCTCTACGCAAAGATGGCTAGTAATCCAAATTACTATGTCAGCTATACACAAATGTGTCAGCAACAACAATCGGGAAGTGCAGCATCTTCATATATGCAACCAGCAGTAACTCATCAAGTTCATGTTCCAGCAGCTCAACATTATTCCCCCATCATCCACCAACAAGTCTCTCAACCTCAAGATTCTCATAGTGGTCAACATGCTTATGTTGCTACTACTAATCCATCCAAGCAGACTGTTCAGATTGCTGAGGAGCATCTTGCTCTTTTCACCACATTTATGTCAAGTTATGAAGCTTTTATGGCCGGAAGACTTTCTGCTCCAAATATTCTTGTTGATGATCTTCAACAAGTTAATCCGGATGATGTTGAAGAAAACGACATCAAATATCAGATGGCCATGGTAGTTTACAGGGCGAAGAATTTTGCTAGAAGAACTGGAAGGAAAATGTTTGGTGTTAATAATTCTAGCAAAATCGGTTTCGACAAATCCAACCTGAGGTGTTACAATTGTAACAAACCAGGTCATTTCGCCAGAGAGTGTACTGAACCAAAAACAGTTCAAAATGAAGCCCCAAAGAAGATGGTGACTGTGGAGATAGAGCAGAAGAAAGACAAAGCTGGTACTTCTAGTGGCAATAAAGCATTAGTTTCTCAAACAAATGCTGAATACGATTGGTCTGATCAAATGGAGGCCCTTGATCTGACTTTGTCTCATGCACTCATTGCAAAGATTGTGCCAGAACCAGAAGAGGAAGAAAACTTGTTTGCTGAATTCGTGTCTGATGATTTTTGGAGGGCTTGTTTGCTACAGAAGAAGAAGAGAAGGAGAGAATTGAAGTGGAGAAAGTGAAAGTTGATCAAAAGATTGAGAAAGTTGAAGAGGAGAAAGAGAAAGCTGAGAAGAAAGAACAGGTTGAGAAGGTTGATGAAGAAAAGATTGTGTTTGAAGATGACACTGTTGAGCTCACAGTCAAAAGCACATGTATTGATCAAAAGACTGTTGTTAGTGCTCCAGTGGAAAAACCAACTGATAACATGAAAGCATTCATGGTCAAGAAGGCAGAGGAAACAGAAGGGGAAACTTCAGAACCCAAGGTATATGATGACTTATGTCAAAATGCATGTGTTGAGAAAGTTCAAAGATACAGAGTTCACAATGAAAGCCTGATAATGGAAGTTGAAAAACTTCAGTATCAAGCTAGTAAACACAAGTCAAATGAAAGGATTTTTAAAGACAAACTTGAAGGTTTAAACAAAACAATTTATAATTTGAAATTAAATCTTCATGATAAAGAATGTACTAATAATGACTTGACAAACAGAAATAATGAACTCGCTCTAGAAATTAACAGACTCAACAGTGAATTAGCCACGGTTAAATTGACTGTTGAGAAATTTGAACTTTCATCAACGATGGTTGAGGCATAATCAAGTCACAAATGACTCAGAAAATTAAAGGAGGAAAATGTGGTGTTGGGTTTTCTAACATTGCTCCTCCAATTAATCATGATTATTCATGTTTACCTTCATCTGAGAACATTTGTGATTCTGATATGGTATATGGGATTGGATTCTCTCCATCTCAAAATTTAAAACCTTTTGTTAAAATAAACTTATCAGTTGATCCTATCATAGCACCCAAAACTAAACAATCACCTGAAAATCTTTTTGCAGATAAAATGAAGGTGGATGGGTTGGTTGAAGATTGGGAAAGTGAGAGTGAGGATGAGAATGAGAATGAATGTTTAAATAATAAGAATGTAAAAGTTTCACAATCTGCTTGTACTCAAAATTTGTCTGGAAATGAAAAGAAGGTTGATTTGAATGAGTTGCAATCTAATAGTAAAAATCATTTGAATGCAAATCAAAGGGCTAATCAAAAGGAAAGAATTGAAAATGATTTTAAGAGTCGATTCATTTCTAAGGGTGTAATTGAAAATGAAGAACATATTTTTAAAGAAACGAATTCTCGATTCTTTAAAAATAAACTTCATTATAATGCTAACCTTGTGAATCAAGATGTTTGTAGCCCAGATTTGCAAATGAATAATTCTTCTGCATGCAATCTCACAATTCAAAAGCCTGGTCCTTCTCCAGCACCAATCCGTATATCTAAGCCTGGTCCTTCTCCAGCACATTCAAAGTCTGGTCCTACTCCAGCAAAGACAAAGACTGTTCATATTCCAACACCAACAATTTCACAAGTCAAAATTGCCAAATCTCCGAATCAAAGTGGTCATAATTTTTCGATTTCCTCGAATCTGCAAAAGATGAATTTGCAATTGTCAAACGAGACAAAGATTCGAGAGACTGTGGAGAAAGTTAAACCTAGTCAATCTGACTTTGGTTTTTATGACAATTTTCATAATTGTCATCCACAGTTTGTTTTCCACACACACAGAAGAGATGCTTTCAGTGTGGAAACACAAATCACTTGGCAAATAATTGTCCTTTTAGACAAAAATCATTAAGTAAACAAAGATTTCATAATTCTATTTCTCATAATAGAAAATTATTTTTCACTCGTGGAAAATTATCAAATAATATGAAATCAAAGGTTGCTAATGAGTTTAATGTCAAACGGGATAAGAATTTGACCAATGATATAAAAGAAAATGTCAAGCCTAAAAGCATAAATGAAAAGAATGATGTGCAAACAAAATATAATAATCTCAAATCATTTTGTCTTACTGCAACTCAGAATGTGCTCAAGTCATGTTTGACTTGGGTACCAAAATCTAAGTAATTTTGTTACTAATGCAGGGACAACCGCGAAAGGCTACTGACAGTCTATGGCATGTTGATAGCGGTTGTTCAAGACATATGACTGGTAACTTATCATTATTACAAGATGTGCAATCATACAACGGAGGAAGAGTGATATTTGCAGGAGATAGAGGAGGACGAATTACTAAACGGGGTACAGTTACAAATGGCGTCCTGAGTTTTGAGAATGTTAATTTTGTTGAGGAATTAAAACATAACCTGCTAAGTGTGTCTCAAATCTGTGACAAACAATATTCAACACACTTTACTAATAACGAATGCTTAATATTAAAACCAGGTTTTGTTGTTCCAGAAGAATGGGTTTTGATGAGGACTCCGAGAGACAATGACACATATCTTCTTGATATGCATTGTTCTAATTCTTTGGTAACAGCCTCTTGCTTATTATCCAAAGCCTCGGAGAATGATTCCATGTTATGGCATCGTCGATTAGGACATGTCAATCTTAAAAACATGAATAAACTTGTACGTGGAAATCATGTAATTGGTTTACCTGAAAAAGAATATCATTTAACTGAACATTGTTTGTCATGTTCAAAAGGTAAACAACATAAACTTCCTCACAAACCAGTTGCACACAACTCAGTCGAATCAATCTTACAACTCTTACACATGGATCTTTTTGGTCCAGTAAGTGTTCTAAGTTTGGGTCGAAGATCTTATTGTTTGGTTGTTACTGATGACTTTTCAAGATTTACTTGGGTGTTTTTCTTAGCATCTAAGGATGAGACTCCACATCTATTGATCAAATTCATTACTTTGGTGGAGAATCAGACAGAGAAAAAGGTAAAATGCATCAGAAGTGACAATGGGACAGAGTTTTGCAATCAAACTCTGAATGAGTTTTGTGAATCCAAGGGAATTGCCAGACAATTCAGTGCTGCTGGCACTCCACAACAGAATGGGGTTGCAGAAAGAAGAAATAGGACATTAATTGAAGCTGCTAGAACAATGATCTCTGCCGCCAAATTACCTTTGTTCTTTTGGGCAGAAGCAGTAAATACTGCATGTTATGTTCAGAATCGTGTGTTAATCAACAAAAGATTAAATAAGACTCCTTATGAAATCTTTTATAATCACAAACCCAAAGTTAAATATTTTAAAGCCTTTGGTTGTTGTTGCACTTTGTTACATACAACCGAATTATCTTCAAAATTTTCTGAAAAGGCTGATGAATGTTACTTTGTGGGATATGCTGCAAATAAGGTTGCATATCGTGTTTATAATAAAAGAACTAGACAAATAATCGAGTCATTTAACATTGATTGGCACGAACTTAACATAACTGATGCAGGTTCAGCTCCTTCATGGGTTTATGATTATGAATCTTTGTTCATAAATTTTAATATTTCTAAATCTTCATCTGCAGATTCTAATTCTCAATCAATCACCTTGGATAACCAAATAATTGAGAACTTCCTTCTTTGATATCTGATGATTCTGCTACTGCTTCATCATCCAAAGATATTCCGACAGCTTCTGTGCCAGTATCTGCCTGTTCTGAGTCTTTAGATATTTCTTCAGAACAAATTCCTACTCAGGAGCTGGAAGAATCGTTGAGTTCTCCGTTATCTTCATCTTCTTCAGACACTATACACACACCGATAGAGATCATTCAGGTTCCATTTGATGAGTCTCCAAATGTGTCAACTGCTTCTGAAACTCCTATTTCAGATGACACAATTGATGAAACTTATGTACCTCTATCTCAACATACTGAAGAAGTTCTTGATGATGTTGAACATATTACAAATTTGGAAGATGGAATGGTTGCAGATGAGATTCCTCAATTGAGAATACATAAAACTCATCCAACTGAAGCAATCATTGGCCCGTTGCACGAAGGTGTAGTTACCAGAAGTCGATCAGGAGCAATCAATACATGTCTGTATGCTTGCTTTCTATCACAAACAGTGCCCAAGAATGTGGAAATGGCACTTAAAGAAAACAGCTGGATAGAAGCAATGCAGGATGAGTTGATGCAATTCAAGAAGCTCAATGTTTGGCATCTTGTTGAACTACCAAAAGATAAGCTTCCGATTGGAACAAAGTGGATTTTTAGGAATAAGACGATGAAAAGGGTGTTATAGTTAGAAATAAAGCACGCCTTGTGGTGCAGGGATTTTATCAAGTTGAAGGCTTAGATTATGAAGAAGTGTATGCTCCAGTTGCAAGACTAGAAGCAATACGCATTTTCTTAGCCTTTGCCTCATTCATGAACATCAAGGTGTACCAGATGGATGTTAAGACTGCGTTTTTATACGGAGAAATGAAGGAGGAAACTTATGTTTGTCAGCCTCCTGGATTTGAAGACCCAGATCATCCTGATTATGTTTACAAGTTGGATAAGGCTTTATATGGTTTACATCAAGCACCTCGTGCTTGGTATGCAACTCTGACTGAACATTTGCTTGCAAATGGTTATTCAAGAGGTGCAATTGATCAAACCTTATTCATCCGAAAATCAGGCGATGATATCATTTTGGTTCAAATCTACGTCGATGATATTATTTTTGGCTCCACAAATGATAGTATGTGCACGGAGTTCGAAGAAGTGATGAAGAAGAAGTTTGAGATGAGTTCACTTGGAGAAATTTCATTTTTCTTGGGTATTCAGGTTACTCAATCTGAGACTGGTATTCTCATTCATCAAGAAAAGTATGTTCAGACAATTCTTGAGAAATACAAGTTTCAAGACTCCAAAGTAGCTCCAACTCCAATGGCTTCTCGTCCTACTCTTACTCCAGATCCATTAGGAGAATCAGTTGATCAGCATCTTTACAGATCGATGATTGGTTCCCTTATGTATCTCACTGCAAGCAGGCCGGATGTTATGTTCCCTGTTTGTCAGTGTGCCCGCTATCAAAGTGATCCAAAGGAATCACACATGAAAGCTGTCAAGAGGATTTTCAAGTATCTCAAGGGTCAACCCAAACTTGGTCTTTGGTATCCTCGAAATTCCGATTTCAATTTATTTGCTTATACTGACAGTGATTATGGTGGTTGTAATTTAGACAGGAAATCGACCACAGGAGGATGTCAATTCTTGGGCAACCGACTATTTCTTGGCAGTGTAAAAAGCAGAACACTGTCTCCACATCCACTGCCGAAGCTGAATATGTGGCTGCTTCGAGTTGTTGTTCCCAGCTTGTCTGGATTCAGCAACAACTTCTCGATTATGGTCTCAACATTTATGACACACCAATTTGGTGTGATAACACGGCAGTTTTAAACATCGTGAAAAATCCCATTCAACACTCAAAAACTAAACACATTGACATCCGCATACATTTTATCCGCGATTGTTTTGATCGTAAACTTATTCATCTTAAACAAGTGCCGTCAACTGAAAATATAGCTGATTTATTTACCAAGGCGTTTGATCATTCTCGATTTGATTTCCTAGTGCAATCATTGGGAATGATTAACTTTGGATAAATTGGTTTAATGAATCTTCACAAAAAGATTTTTCAGTTTTTAATAATGAATAAAATTGCAATTGTTTCTTTTTCTTAAAAGGACAATCACAATTTTAGGGGGAGAAAATTAGAAAAGCAAGTTCTGAAAAATATTTTTGGTCTTAGGGGGAGTTAAGATCAAAGGATTGCCAAAATCAAAAAGAAGAAATGTTCATGCTTAAATGAGAAATGATATTACAAAGTTCAAAACGAGTATAAGTACTTTCAAAGGCTTAAATACGAATACACTTGGATTATGTTTGATATGTTGATAGGCTTTGCTTTCAGAAATGAAAAGATCATAATTGAGTGATTACACTTGAATTAAAGAAATATGATTTAGTGGGGAACATATCAGGATTCTGTGCCAAAAATGTTCTAACACAGACTGAGAGATATAATCTTGTCATACTCAAGCCTGTATATGATTGATTCAGTGATTATCATAACTCTATATATATATACAAAACAAAAAATAAAAAAAAAAAGAAAATAATTGAGCAAAAAGATGCCAACAACAAAGGCCATATAAGATAAAAGATGCCAAAGAGCACAACAAATTAAAAGATATGTCTAAAAGACATACATACTATATGGTATCTATTTTCTATTTTGAGAATAGTTTTTAACTTTGGAAGGCAAAATCGAAAGATGGGGCATGTAAGTCCGGATGGCTTGTAAGTCCTAAACATCTTGAGAGGGCAGACGTAAGTCCGGATGGCTGTCAGTAAGTCCTTAAACTTGTTAATATTCCGGGTTAAGAAATATTTCTCAGGCTAGTTATGCTCAAATAGTTATTTTAGGATTACAATAATTGGTATCACTGATCATCAATGCATGGTTTAAGTCAAATTGGGGTGACTTGAAAAATCTCAATAGTGTCTTGAAGGATAATAATAATTCTACAGAAGTTCTGATTGTGGGATCCACTGACTTATATCAAATTAACACAAACATGATATATATCACTCATTATATGTCTGAGTAAAACCTGAAGTATAAGTTTAAAAAGGACAAAATATATTGACAATCAACTTAACCAGTTATTTTAAATAAAGCTGGACAGAGTCTTAACTTGACAAAGAACTATATGATCTCATTATGAAAATTCTTACAATACAAGCAAATCCTATCTTGATTCTTCAATTGTTTCATTCTTTTGTTATTTTGTATGTAAGTGTTTATTTTTATTTCACTTTTATAGTGTTTTTTTAGGACAAAGAAATAACAAGAAAAATATTTGAAAATTGAAGATTCATTAAGTTAATTAATCACTTGGTAAATAACAATTTATGTTGACATAATTCATTGAAAATAAAAGGATTGAAAAGTTTGAAACATAAGAAATACTATGAAAAACTTTGAAAACATTGAAAATTTTGAAAAATTTTGAAAAATATTGTTTTGCGCGACAAGGAAAGTCACGCGAAAAGGGTGGTTTCGCGAAACTTATTTTCGCGTGATACGGTTGAGGTATAAAAGGCACAATGTTCTAGACAAACCCACTTTTCGCTCAAACTTCACCCGAAAAGCATTTTCGCACATCGTCCGAAATCTTCTATCGCATACACCATTTCGCTCCTAATCTGATAGTTTGATTCACATCTCATTCTAGTACGTGCCTAGTGTGATTTTGAAAGTATACACAGTTTGATTTGGTTACTGTAGAAGAACAATGTTAAGGGGAACTTAACAACTTGAACTTAAAATCTAAAGAAATGGACTTAAATGATGAAATTGATGAATGAAATTAACCTAATAGATCTAGGCGATAGCAATGATATGCATTTCATGGATTAAAATCGATTTTTGAAAGGTTAATTTGAAGTTGGGGTTGTGCGAATCGCACCAGGAACTGAACAGTTGCAAAAGCGAATTCGCTTGAGAAAGCTTATCGCGTGTAAACTAATTTCGCGTGATAAGGGTTTATCGCATGAAATCATTTTTCGCAAGAATTGTTGAATTTCGCATGAGTTTGTCATTTCGCATACTGATTAGTTTCGCATGAGTTGTTTTCGCGTGACAGAAAATTCTAAAATGTTTCTAAGTGTTGATTCTGTTGTTGTCGTACATGGATTTCTCACTTATAACTTTTGATAAAATCATAAGTGAATTACATGTACTCACATGTGACTAAGCCTTGAAATGAAAAATTTTCTAAGTGATAAAATTTTCTAATAATAATACCTTAAAAGCTAAAATGTTTTAAGTGTTAAAATTCTATATGCATAATTAAGTTATTTTCAAGAGTGTTCTAATTTTGATCTTATTTGACAATGCAGATGGCACAAATGATCTTTAACAAGAATCATAATTGTGTTGCTTATCTGGACGAGGTTCCGGAAGGAAAGGAACTATTTCATTCTATGATCGAAGGCTTGAAGAACTCTCGTTTTGTCTATGCTATATCAGCTGATCCTGCTATTTATTCTGAGCTCATAGATTCTTTCTGGAGCACTGCTGCTCTGGAAAAGGACCAAGCAGGAAACCAGATTATCACGGCTACTGTGAAGGACAAACGAGTGACAGTTTCTCAGTCCATCCTGAACAGAGTTCTTCTATTCGATGATCAAGAAGGAGCACCAACTAGACTTGATGATGACACTGTGATTGATTGCTTGACTCGTATGGGATACGAGTACAGATATCCAAGTCTTGAGAAGAAATGGTTACCACCGTACTGGAAATACTTATTTCATGTGGTGATTCACTGTCTGAGCAACCTCAAGGCTGGGATGGATAGCTTGAGTGCAGTGTTTGGCTCATTACTAGTTTCATTGGTTGATGACATTCCCTTTAGCATATCTGGGGTTATATTTCAGGAGATGGTAAAGAATGCTACAGCAAATCCTGGAAAGAAGTTCATAATGTACCCGAGATTTATCCAGTTGGTGATAAATGATGCTTATCCTGAGCTTGCTACTCAGAGATCTCCTAAGTATGTTGTACAGACTGTGAAGAAGGAGATTTTCTCACATCTAACTGGAGCCAGAGGCAACAAATGCTCTGGTGAAAGTTTTGCCAAGATTGGAAGATTTTCTGAGATTGAAGAAAATGTCGATGAGCTTGGTGAAGGTGGTGCTCATACTGATGAGGCACAAGCTGGGCTTCTACTTCTACTACAAGAGATACTGTGGATGAAGAGATTGAAAAGCTTTTTGAAGATGAACCTACACATGAAGGAGGAATGGAAGAAGTTGTTCATTCTGCTTCTAGTTCCGATACTGTTAGTGATCAGATAGGGAATGTTCCTTATGTGATTCAGACTGATCCAACCCCTTCTACTCCAACATCATCTCGACCAAGTGAGGAAGACAGGGACACTGATTATGTCCGGAAGAGTCTCCTAGTACATCATCACGACGCAAACGAATGGCAAAAAGAAGAGACTTCCCATCGAGAAAGAGAGTTCGTGGTGGTATTATTCCCAGGAAACCACGAACACAAGTGGTTATTACAGAGGCTGATCAGACCACTTCTTCTGAAGTTCAGAGATCACCTGCAAATGTGATCACGAGGGAAGAATCTCATGTTGATACGACTACTGTTAGTCCTGAAACAGAAACAGTTCCTGTTTCTGGAGCATCTAATGTTCCTGTTTCTGGTTTCTCTACACCTCCTCATCAGGAGAATTTGGAGTTTGATGTAGATACACTGTTGAATACTCCTCCTGAGTTTCAGAGGAGAGAAGAATCAACAAGCACTCCAGGTTCTATCACGTTAGAAGAAAGAATAAAGAACCTGGAGAAGGAAATTTTGAAAATATGAAATTGATTGCTGAGTTGAAGAAAAGTAATGAAGAAAAGTCTAATCAGATAACCATGATTCATCTTGACTCAGCTATCAAAGATACCAGATTAGCATCTCTTGAGCAACAAATGAAGAGCATATTTGACTACTCTTCTGGATTGGAGAGACAACTAAACGAGCTGAGAGAATTCATTTCACAAACTTATTTTCATCAGCCTCCTATCATAAGGTCTACTACAGTAATTGGTGAATCAAGTAGACGCTCTCCTAGTCCACCTCCCACTGAGATAGTTCCTGAAAAGGAAACGGTCAACGAAGCCCAAACATCTACTGTACAGCAAAGTGGTAGCACTACTGAAGATGTTCCAGTTTCATCTGAAGTACCGATCACTGAAGCGTACACTTCTACTGCTTTTGTTGAGCCAGAACACATGGTTACTCTGCCCATTGTTCATGAAAGGGAGGATGAAGAGTTAGTTGATTATGCTGATTCTGATGATGATGAGGATGATGATGATGAGAATGACGATGAAGATGATAATGGTGATGATAATGATGGGGAGATGATGAGATGATGATGGAAATGATGGTGGAGATGATGGTGGAGATGGTGGAAATGTCACAGGTTCTTCTTCAAGTCCTACTGGAGAGACTAACACTGACAATGTCGATAGACCAAGTGTTAGTAATCCAGAAGGATATGATCCAATAGACCCTGCCACAGAAAGTGTGTATGAAAAGGAATTATATTCTTTTCAACAAACTTCATCTGAAACTGTTGAAGAAGAACTTGATATTTTTGAAGATCTGGAGGAACAAACTGAATACACAGATATTTTGGCAACAATCTTCAGGAATTATTCAAGGACATTAATCTTGAAGAAGGAGAAATTCCTACAGAGACTGTGAGTGGTGAAACTCCTACTGATACTACAAAGACAGATAATACTGGTCAGATTGCCCTATACACTAGAGGAGGTTTACAGTTCAAAGCACCACCACCACCTACTGAAGCTCACTTTCTGTTTATATCTAAGCCAAAACAAAAGTATGGTGAAATGTCTCACGTTATTAGCTGGGCTTATGATGGTGAGAAAAGAATGTATGTTATAAAGAGAAGAAATGGAGAAATTGATTATCTAAAGAGCACACAAGACTTTCATACTTTACGTGCTGCTGATTTATACTCTATGGGCAAAGCTCCATTCTTCAATGAGAGTAATCACAGTGAAGCTGAGCTCATGAGATCCATGATAAGAAGGGAGATGCGCACAAATTTCAAAGACTTTAAGACTGCAAAATCGAAGTTGATAGATGACTCAACACGAATTGATGAAAATACTAAAGCTCCAATGAAGATACGAGTCTATCAACATCCTAAATTTATCAGAAAAGTCCCAGTGCATGCTCCAGTTCCTCCAAACTCTTTGAAGCAACTTCTATCCTGGAGATGTGAAAAGGATTCCGGTCACGCTGTGATCAAATGTATAGACAGGTCTTATCGAATCATTGATCCAGCAGACTTAATGAAGTTTGGCAAAGACGACTTATCCAAGCTGTTACACTGCCCTATCTCAGCTGATGAGTCTGTTTACTTTCTATCTTGCCAGTACGTATGGATGATTGACCGGATCCTGAGGAATAAATGGTATGCTTATGCTGGATCTTACAAGAAGGCGAACATTGACTTTGATTGATTATGTTTCACCGAGCCTAGGGGGAGATTGTAGAAGATAAATCAAGGCTCGGCAAAACATACTGTGCGATAATCAGATCCACGCGACAACAAGAAGTCACGCGAGAAGCTACCAGTGCGAAAGACCAGATCCATGCGAGTCGCAGACCACGCGAAAGACTGCAGCCGCGCGAAAGCTTGATCCACGCGAAAGGGATCTCGCGCGAGAACTCTATGTTTTGTATAAATAGCTAGTTTTCGTTTTGTAATGTAGTTTTCATTCATTATCATTGTATCTGTGCGAAATCGCACAAGACCTTTATAGGTTTCTGTTTATCAATCAAATATCATCTTTTGTGATTCAATTCATTCTTCTTCTACTCCAATCTTGTTTATATTCCGCGTTCACAAGATTGAGATCGTGTGTTACTGATTTCTGGGAGAATATCAAGGTTTTACACATTATTATTATTATTTATCATCATTATTATTATTAGAGTTTATTATGTATGTTTGAATATACGTCTACGAATAGTATTTGTTATTATGTGTATACATGTTGATATGTGTATGTTCACGAAGAGTATACCCATTTCGCTATATATAGATGATCATAATCGGTTCAGAGATTGTTTAGGGTAGCATTAAAACATCATGGTTTGTACACGTACGTATGTTTGTAAGTACGTCTATGAAGAGTATTTGTTCTTAATGTGTATATCTGTTGATGTATGTGTATGTTCACAAAAAGTATATCTGTTTTATATATCTAGATGATCGTAATCGGTTAAGATATGGTTTAGGGCAGCCCTGAAACGTCACGCTTAGACCTAACCGTGACATTTATGTCAACTAAAACATGAGAGCAAGACCAAAACTTGATGGCTTTAGTCAACAAAGTGTGACGGTTTTCTTCAAACACGCCACCCTTGAAGCAAAGGTCACGGTTAGACCAAACCGTGATGGTGTGTTGCTACCCTTATATAAAAATGTTTAATTTCCTTTCAGCGAACCACTCCTACCCCGACTGGTTAAGACGGTAGGGGAATACGGGAGTGGCTTGAGCTTGAAACCCACTACCACCGGTTAAAAGGTTTTTTTCTCTAAAATTTTTACTTAGCAAAATCCTTTTTTAGCTAAAAAATATCTCAAAGGATCATGGTTAGTTTCAGACTTGTGCCTCTTTATCAGTGTACTGTTGTTTGTTGTCGAGTATGCAGAATCTGTGACAACTCGGAAAATTCATGGTTTATATATATGCAAAATCTAATATTTATGTGATTATACAAAATTGTTTCTATATTTTTATTATTATTTGATAATAATATTATTAATAATAAAAATATAAATAACAGTAATAATAATAATAATAGTGATATTATTAAAAATAATAATGCTAAAAATGATAATAATAATAATAATGAAAATATTATTATTATTAATAATAATTTACAAAATTTATTAAAATTGATTTAATAAGTCCAGGGGTGATTTGTAATTTTTGAAACCTGTTATAAAAGCTTTTAACATGAAATAATAAAAGGTGTAAACCTCAGGGACCATTCTGTAATTAATTCAAACCCAACCCCCCTTCCCCGTCGACCTGTTCTCCGGCCGGCCACCGGCGACGATTCCGACAAGCCCCAAACAGCTTCAATACTCGACTATAAAATCTGAAATCGGTCCCAAATGATTCGTAGACAAAAATCGAACACAATGCCCCACAATAATTTGAAAACAAACTGAGTGCGATCGATCAACACCCACGTGAAACTTTCGGCCCCTTTTACAGATCCGAATCGCACTAAAAACTCAACAATGATCGAATTAATTGAACCTAAACAATGCTATAAATACACCTAATCGGTATACGCTTTCAATTGCAATCGAAACACTCACATTCATCGAATTCGATCTTCTTCTTTCTCCGCGACCTGCAACTCACTCGAACTCCAGCTTAGAATATATTAAACCCAATTGACAGAGGGCTTTTGACCACCAACACCCATAGAAGCTTTCTGTGCAATCAATTCGATTATAAACAACAATTGAGCAACAAGCAGATTTCATATAAGTCGCGACTTGTCTTCGAGGTGTTCATCATTGATCGAACTTCTTTCTGGTAAATTAAATACATCAACTTGTTCGGTTTATCATGGGGAACAAAAGCCCCATGAATCCATACATTATAATACCCGATTGAATGTTCAATTTGATCGGTTGGTTCTAGGGTTCATGTGATTTGGGGAAGGATGGGTTAAGTGTTTAAAAAGATTTGGGCCCGAGTTCTGTGCGACTTGGAGCCTTTGGCTCACTGGTTTGGGTGTGGGAGTATGGGGAGGAGGTCACGGGTTCGAAACTGGTCCCCTCCCATTATTTTTTTAAATGCCTTTTAAGCATTTTAAAAATATATAAAAATTACCAAAAATTATAAAAATAATTTTTAAGAACTTCTTCTATTTTAAAAGCCTTTAAATAATTTTCTGTAATTTATTTATTTAAAAACACCTTAAAATAAATTTATAAAATAATATTTAAAAATATTATAAATAACCATTTTTATAAAAATAGACTTTAAATGATGATTTAAAGTATTAATCCATTAATTGGACACCATATTATTTTTAATGGATAAATTATAATAATTATGGAAATTTAATTCTTTAAAAACTTTATTTATTTATTTAAATAATTATTACATATGTTATAAATTATAATCCTTATAAAAGTAGATTTTTAATGATATTTAAATCATCAAATTATTAATAGACATTATATTATTTATGGATTAATCCTGATAATATAAATACAATTAGATTTTATAAATTAAATATTTATAAAATCTTACAAATATTAAATATAAACTTACGTGTTTAAATGACGTCTACAATTTATTTAGAATATAATGATATGTTAAAATCATTATTAAACTAATTAAATGTTATATAAATCATTAATTATTAACAAAAATAATTAAATGATTTAATGTTTATAACAAATCCCCAAAAACCAAATCCTAGATCAATTGAACACCAGGTTCAAGATCTAACTATTTAGGTTTTGGATTTGTATCTGTTTGCTGACGCGAAATATAATTCCTTAGCAGAAATTTACTAGGTTGTCAACACCACACAAGGACTGAGGTGAGTTTATAACTATTCCCCTTTTTAATTATTTAAATATTTTGGGGCTGGAATACATGTTGTAATTGAAATTACAAATTATTTTTGTGTGTTATGTTAAATAATAATTTGATCACATTTATGATTACATATGGTTATTATGAAAATCCTTCTCTGTATACTGGACTATAAATAAGCAGGGATCTTTTGGATAGTACTATCGGGGAGTGACTTACCCCCACATGGTATGGACATGTGATCCATATCAGATGCACAAAGATCTTGTTGTCATTTGGGATGACTGTTTCTGTAGTGAGAAGGTAGATGTGCACTTTATATAGTTTGCATTATAGTTCCAGTTACAACCCATATGAGGATAAATGTAAAGGAGGATTTGCTCCCTCTGATTTGGAATTATTATGATAACATAATATACACATGAAAAGGATATAAAACTATGATACATGGGCAAATCCTATGTGAAGGATTTGTTGGGCTTGTACATAGAAATATTAAACTATGATACATGGGCAAATCCTATGTGAAGGATTTGTTGGGCTTGTACATAGTGGGTATGTGGGATAGCGGGTTCACCTTATTAAAAAGGGTTCCGACAGGCTATTCATATACCGGTGAGTACTTTAAACTCACACTTTTACAATAAACCCTTCTTTGAATTATAATTGATGATTTATCAAATATGTTTTACTTACTTATGAACTCACCAACCCTGTGTTGACACTTGATTTACATGTATTCTCAGGTATCTACTAAGAGCTTATGGACATGCACGTAGGATCATATAAGAGCTCAAGATACATATTGGTTATTGATAAGACATGATTAGACGTATTGTTAAGAAACAATATATATATTTATTTCCGCTGCGTATAATATCTAATGCTCTGAATAATAATGGATTGATTATCTAAAACTTATCATATAGATAACTACATCTCATGTGTAACTACTGTGTTCGATCCTGTTTGCTCACCCCTCCGTGATAGATTCCAGACCCGGAATTTGAGGGTGTGACAGATTGGTATCAGAGCCATTGTTATAGTGAGTTAGGAATTGCATCTAGCTTATAGCCACACATAATAGTTGCACAAAGTAAATTGCCTTAGTTAGAGATTGACTAAGATTAAGTAGTTATATGCCTTATGTGATTCCTCTTATACTTTGATTCCTATCAATACACACACGAATCTTAAATCATATTCTAAGGCATTATGTGCCTAATTCAAGTGATTTCAAACTCCAAAACTCGATTGTTATTCATGGTTTTCAAATTTGTCAAAGTTTGTGTCTTACAACTTGAAACATGTAATGCTGGAAGAGCGTGATGCCTGTATCTCGAGTTGTTCTGTCTAGGCAAGGTATTCGTATAAATCCAAATCAACCGATGGACCTGTTTACCTTACCTGGGAACCCTTGTGATGAGTATCTGCTTATAGGTACGCATGTCTTCAACAAAGTTGTGATTGACCCAATACTTTGATTAGTCAACGTACTCGTTTTGATTTACAAATCAAATGATTACCCCTGGAACATCTCATTGCTATTATGCCAAATTCTCAATTTTCGTTTTCATGATTTCCATGAAAATTCTTAATGATACTTCAGAATGGCTTCTCGTCCAATCTGTTCACGGTCTAGAAACTCTGGCCGTAAGATTTCTGCTATTGTAGCACGTAAAGTTACTACAGTCATATACAAGTCTTTAAGGCAAATAGGTCAAATTACCTTGACGTGTTCCATTTGGTAATCTAAGCTACACTTATCCTAATTTAAAGAGAGACTTGTTTCCTTAGTACTTGCCCTAACATGGTTATACCTGAAATCCTGAAAGTATGAAGGATAGGCAGCTATCATTAGACATATTGTGCTTATGTGCTTGTAGGTTACTTGCTATTACTTAAGTCCTGTCCTACATATAGCTTTCATGGAATTTTCAATCATGATATTAATTTTATCTTTTAAGAGACATTCCTCCACTTAGCATTTCTGTAACTGAGGAACTGATTGAATGCTTAGAATTGTCACACCCTCAAAATCCGCTAACGGGTTTTACCGTCAGGCGTGTGACACAACCAGGATCTCAGATAAGCATCAGTTACACCAAACGACTCGATAGTTACAAATCATATAAGTTGTTTAATTTTAATGAAACAAACCAAATATATTTAAGTTGTGCGGAAGCGAAAACAGGAAAACATTTAACAATAGTTTTGGAACACGCAAACACGCGTCCAACCCAATTTATGTAAAGTAAATGCAAATTAAATCCTGAAAACAGTTTGAGATGAACACGGAATGACATGCAGTGGATGCTGTGCTCCTAGACATGCCACATCAATGTCCTGAGAGAAAACATGCAAAAATCTCAGTACAAGACTGGTGAGTTCACAGGTTTATCAGAAAACAGTAATCATCAGTAATGAAATCTCCGGATTGTGTAATCCGATAAATATGTAATTCCCGGATTATGTAATCCGTCAAGTATGAAATTCCCGGATTATGTAATCCGTCAAGTATGTAATTCCCGGATTATGAAATCCGTCAAGTATGAAAATCCCGGATTATGTAATCCGTCAAGTATGTAAATCCCGGATTATTTAATCCGTCAAGTATGTAATTCCCGGATTATGAAATCCGTCAAGTATGTAATTCCCGGATTATGAAATCCGTCAAGTATGTAATTCCCGGATTATGTAATCCGTCAAGTATGTAATTCCCGGATTATGTAATCCGTCAAGTATAATGATCCCCGGATTTATTAATCCGATAAGTATAATGATATCCCCGGACTTATTAATCCGGTCAGTATATATGAAATCCCCGGATTTATTAATCCGATAAGTATAATGAAATCCCCGGATTTATTAATCCGGTCAGTATATATGAAATCCCCGGATTTGTAATTAAAGCATATAATGGGTAGCTAGTCCATAATGATCACTATGTGTATGAAGGCGCGGCCGAACTGACATGTAATCAAATAAATAAACAGGCCCGGATGTGGATCACACACCACAACACTGTAATTAGGCTAACCGTTCACCCGTTTGACGAACGTTGTGCTAGCGCGACTAGCCCGGGTGGGGTATGTCAATCCCAGTAGTACTACTAACAATTACCTCGTTAAGTCCATATTAACGGTCCGTTGGGCAAGTATACACCATAGTATCAAGTATATGCAGTATTACAAAAATCCAATGTAATGTAAAGTTTATAAAAAACAGCATGTTTCTCTCCCCCAAAAAGAGTATAAAGTAAAAGTGGGGCTGTAAACTCACCTTGAATTGATGTAATAAAATGAACGGAAGCTTCAACGAATAATGCACGACCAAACACGATCAACACCTATTATTAATTGTAATTAAGTTTTAAAATGTGCTCAATGCGAATAATTACATTTGGTCGGATTCGGGTCGGTTCGGTTTGACGTACACGATTTGATATACTACCAACCCTATGTATTAATAATATTACCAATATTGATATTAATAATAATAATGACATGATCATAATTATAATAATAATATTCGTATTTGTAAATAATTTGTGAAATTTATTAAATATAATTCCTTCATTTATCATAATAAATCCATAATTAAAGTAATATAATCTCTATTAATAACTTGATGATTATTATTTAAGATCCATTTTTATAAAAATGATTATTATAACATTTATAAATAATATTTTATAAATATTATTAAGATGTTTTTTGGTAAATAATTTACAGAAAATACTTTCTAAAATAACCAAAGTTTATAAAAATTATTTTTATAATTTTTCAGAATTTTTTTTATTTTTAAAAGGCTTAAAAAGCTATTTTAGAAAAAATGAAATTGGGGCCCGGGTTCGAACCCGTGACCCCCGGTTCCATCACACAAACGCTAAACCAGTGAGCCAAGGGACTCACCCGCGGTTTAACCCCGTTCAAATTACTTTTAACCTTTGTTTTCATTCACCCCCAAATCAACAAGAACCCTAGTTCGAATCTTGTTCCAATTGGACAATGATTCGCGTATGATAATGAAATTAATGATAGGGCTTTTGATCCCTGATTGAAACCGAGTATGTGTGTGTGTTAAATTACCTAAATTGAAGATGAATTGATGCTGGACCATTGAAGAACAGTCGCGACAGGGGTGGATGGGTTCGGGGTGCAAATGGTGATCATAATCGAATTAACTTTGTAGATAGATTGTAAAGTCGAGGATAAGCAAAAGCCCTCTATTAATTTTGATTAATAACACTCAGAAGATGATACTCGACTACGTTGCAGGTCGAAGATGAAGATGGTGATCGAATGTGCAGTTCGTGCGCGTTTTATACTAATTTGAGTTTAATGGAAGATTAGAAATGACAAAATGATCATGAATATGCTATTTCTTTCGATTATTCTAGTGTTTAGTGCTCGAATAGTGGTTTGTTCGGCCGAAAGTGAAAGGGGTCGGGTTTGGTGGCATTCGCACTTGAAATTCTTAAATTGAAAGTTGCCCACGTTCGATTCATCCACTGAAATGTGTCAGGAACTTTAGTTTGGTCAAAACCGTGTTAATTGTGGAGTTTGGCTCTCGCCGGAGAGACGCCGGAGGTGTGGCCGGCGGTTACAGGGTCGACGGGGATGGGGGTGATGGTTTAAAAAAATTTCACTTTGGCCCCCTGCAATTTACCTTGGTTATTATTTTATGTCAAGAGTTTTCAAAATAAGTTTTAAATATTACCATTTCAACCCAAAAGTTTTTAATTATTATTATTATTATTATTATTATTATTATTATTATTATTATTATTATTATTATTATTATTATTACTTAATTAGCTTATTATTATTAATATTATTATTCTTACAAAATAGTATACTGGATTAATTCGCGATAAAACGGGGATAGTATTAACCGGAAAACTCGGGTTGTCACAAGAATGAAAGTGGACTACATGAAATATAGAAGGGTGATGATACTCTCTATACATACATTATATTATTCTTTGGGATGATGCTAAGGAAAATTAGGATGTCGTGTAACTGGTTTAAGCATATTCTTTGTATACCGGTGATGTTTATAAATAGGGTTACTATTACCTAAGGAATGAAATGCAAAAGTTAGAATTGTAATTCTAAAATCATGCAATGGTAGGGTTAAGTCGTGCTCTTTATACGGACAAACTCCATGAATTGATAAAACTGATGTCATACCTTATGACATTAGACCAAATAGAATTAAGAAGGACACTGGGAAAAATCTAGTGAGTAGTAGAATAAGCCTCTCTAATGGTATAGATAATTTGCTTTAATGCCAATGTTGTGAACCTAGCTATGTTGGTTGATACGATTAAGCTAACATGTGTTAAACGGGGACATTAAGAAGGTTGGAGTTCCGATCATTACCATAAGTGTACCCTAGGTTGATTAGGACCCCAAGACAAGTTAGAAACAATCAGAACTATGAAATGGCTATAACAAGAAGTAAGAATAGTTAAATTATGGAAATAAAGGTCATATAAATCAAGGTGATACATCACACGGTCATACCTTTATGACTGAAGCTAGCCATATTCGACGAGACCCAAATGTTGTTACATGCACGTACCTTATCATCGGTAGCTACACATCTATTTGATACCAGGGTTGATAATAGCTTTGATTCTTCTGGAATTATTCTTCAATTTAGCATTAACCCTAGTTGCTTAGAAATTATCTCTAGACACGGAGTGTCAGTGTCTATCATCTTCAATCGTGACACACGATTTACATCTATCTTTTGGGATAAACCTTAGAAAGCTCTAGGCACTCGCCTAGATGTGAGCACAGCCTATCATCCTAAGACTGATGGTCAAAGTGAAACAACCATACAGACTCTTGAGGATATGCTCAGGGCTTGTTTATTGACTTTGAAAAGAACTGGGAAGGTCATTTACCTTTGGTGGAGTTCTCGTATAACAATAGCTATCATGCGAGCATCAAGGCGGCACCATTCGAGGCCTTATATGGACGTAAATGTAGATCACCGCTTTGCTGGGCAGAAGTCGGAGATAGTCAACTTACTGTCCCAGAAATGATCTTCGAAACTCATGAGAAAATTGTCCAGATAAGAGAACGCATGGCTGCAGCCAGGGATCACCAGAAAAGCTATGCTGATAAACACCGCAAGCCACTGGAGTTTCAGGAAGGAGATAAAGTTTTGCTAAAGGTATCTCCCTGAAATGGAGTTATACGCTTTGGGAAACGAAGGAAGTTGAACCCTCACTACGTGGGGCCTTTTGAAATTGTCAGAAGGATCGGGCCAGTAGCCTATGAATTAAATCTACCTGCTGAACTTGGTGGTGTGCATAATGTTTTTCACGTATCTAATCTAAGGAAGTGTTTATCCGATGAATCACTTGTTGTGCCTTTAGAGAAACTGCAAGTAGATGAGAAACTCAGGTCTATCGAGGAACAGTTGAAATCATGGATAAAGAAGTTAAACAACTTAAGCATAGCAAGATTCCGATTGTCAGAGTTCGGTGGAACTCCCGGCGTGGTCCTGAGTTCACTTGGGAACGAGAGGACGAAATGATGCGCAAGTATCCCAACCTGTTCAAGAATGTTGCCAGTACTTCTTAATTTTCGGGACGAAAATTCCTGTAACAGGGGGATGATGTGACAACTCGGAAAATTCATGGTTTATATATATGCAAAATCTAATATTTATGTGATTATACAAAATTGTTTCTATATTTTTATTATTATTTGATAATAATATTATTAATAATAAAAATATAAATAACAGTAATAATAATAATAATAATAGTGATATTATTAAAAATAATAATGCTAAAAATGATAATAATAATAATAATGAAAATATTATTATTATTAATAATAATTTACAAAATTTATTAAAATTGATTTAATAAGTCCAGGGGGTGATTTGTAATTTTTGAAACCTGTTATAAAAGCTTTTAACATGAAATAATTAAAGGTGTAAACCTCAGGGACCATTTTGTAATTAATTCAAACCCAACCCCCCTTCCCCCCGTCGACCTGTTCTCCGGCCGGCCACCGGCGACGATTCCGGCAAGCCCCAAACAGCTTCAATACTCGACTATAAAATATGAAACCGGTCCCAAATGATTCGTAGACAAAATCGAACACAATGCCCCACAATAATTTGAAAACAAATGAGTGCGATCGATCAACACCCACGTGAAACTTTCGGCCCCTTTTACAGATCCGAATCGCACTAAAAACTTAACAATGATCGAATTAATTGAACTTAAACAATGCTATAAATACACCTAATCGGTATACACTTTCAATTGCAATCGAAACACTCACATTCATCGAATTCGATCTTCTTCTTTCTCTGCGACCTACAACTCACTCGAACTCCAGCTTAGAACCATATTAAACCCAAATTGACAGAGGGATTTTGACCACCAACACCCATAGAAGCTTTCTGTGCAATCAATTCGATTATAAACAACAATTGAGCAACAAGCAGATTTCATATAAGTCGCGACTTGTCTTCGAGGTGTTCATCATCGATCGAACTTCTTTCTGGTAAATTAAATACATCAACTTGTTCGGTTTATCATGGGGAACAAAAGCCCCATGAATCCATACATTATAATACCCGATTGAATGTTCATTTGATCGGGTTGGTTCTAGGGTTCATGTGATTTGGGGAAGGATGGGTTTAAGTGTTTAAAAAGATTTGGGCCCGAGTTCTGTGCGACTTGGAGCCTTTGGCTCACTGGTTTGGGTGTGGGAGTATGGGGAGGAGGTCACGGGTTCGAAACTGGTCCCCTCCCATTATTTTTTAAATGCCTTTTAAGCATTTTAAAAATATAAAAATTACCAAAAATTATAAAAATAATTTTTAAGAACTTCTTCTATTTTAAAGCCTTTAAATAATTTTCTGTAATTTATTTATTTAAAAACACCTTAAAATAAATTTATAAAATAATATTTAAAAATATTATAAATAACCATTTTTTATAAAAATAGACTTTAAATGATGATTTAAAGTATTAATCCATTAATTGGACACCATATTATTTTTAATGGATAAATTATAATAATTGTGGAAATTTAATTCTTTAAAAACCTTATTTATTTATTTAAATAATTATTACATATGTTATAAATTATAATCCTTATAAAAGTAGATTTTTAATGATAATTTAAATCATCAAATTATTAATGCACATTATATTATTTATGGATTAATCCTGATAATATAAATACAATTAGATTTTATAAATTAAATATTTATAAATCTTACAAAAATTAAATATAAACTTACGTGTTTAAATGACGTCTATAATTTATTTAGAATATAATGATATGTTAAAATCATTATTAAACTAATTAAATGTTATATAAATCATTAATTATTAACAATAATAATAAATGATTTAATGTTTATAACAAATCCCCGAAAACCAAATCTAGATCAATTGAACACCAGGTTCAAGATCTGACTTATTTAGGTTTTGAATTTGTATCTGTTTGCTGACGCGAAATATAATTCCTTAGCAGGAATTTACTAGGTTGTCAACACCACACAAGGACTGAGGTGAGTTCCTAACTATTCCCCTTTTTAATCATTTAAATATTTTGGGGCTGGAATACATGTTGTAATTGAAATTACAAATTATTTTTGTGTATTATGTTAAATAATAATTTGATCACATTTATGATTACATATGGTTATTATGAAAATCCTTCTCTGTATACTGGACTATAAATAAGCAGGGATCTTTTGGATAGTACTATCGGGGAGTGACTTACCCCCACAAAGGTATGGACATGTGATCCATATCAGATGCACAAAGATCTTGTTGTCATTTGGGATGACTGTTTCTGTAGTGAGAAGGTAGATGTGCACTTATATAGTTTGCATTATAGTTCCAGTTACAACCCATATGAGGATAAATGTAAAGGAGGATTTGCTCCCTCTGATTTGGAATTATTATGATAACATAATATACACATGAAAAGGATATAAAACTATGATACATGGGCAAATCCTATGTAAAGGATTTGTTGGGCTTATACATAGAAATATTAAACTATGATACATGGGCAAATCCTATGTGAAGGATTTGTTGGGCTTGTACATAGTGGGTATGTGGGATAGCGGGTTCACCTTATTAAAAAGGGTTCCGACAGGCTATTCATATACCGGTGAGTAATTTAAACTCATACTTTTACAATAAACCCTTCTTTGAATGATAATTGATGATTTATCAAATATGTTTTACTTACCTATGAACTCACCAACCCTGTGTGACACTTGATTTACATGTATTCTCAGGTATCTACTAAGAGCTTATGGACATGCACGTAGGATCATATAAGAGCTCAAGATAAATATTGGTTATTGATAAGACATGATTAGACGTATTGTTAAGAAACAATATATATATTTATTTCCGCTGCGTATAATATCTAATGCTCTGAATAATAATGGATTGATTATCTAAAACTTATCATATAGATAACTGCATCTCATGTGTAACTACTGTGTTCGATCCTGTTTGCTCACTCCTCCGTGATAGATTCCAGACCCGGAATTTGAGGGTGTGACAGAATCTAACTCTTAAAACGTCACGTTTAGGTCTAGTTGTCACGATTAAGTGGCAAACCTTCTCGTTTATGCCTAACCGTGACGGTTAGGTCTGGTGTCCTTCTAAAAATACCTGTCGTGTCCCCAGCACCACCCAATCATCTATGAAGTATTAATGTCACCTTGTAAACTCTCATGCCCGGGACGGAATCTTCCTTTTACATGCTGACAAGCCCTTTTATACGGTTTTGTAGTTTAAACTCACACTATGCTGGAGTGAGTTTTTTTTGTATCGTCTTGTCTCGTCAAAATCATAAATACGAATACCGAAATTGGTTTCGATAATGCTAATACTGCTAACGACATTTTTCACTTATAATCAGGTGAGGTCAATAATCACATCTCTAACTGCACTCAATATGGCCTACATACAAAAAGATAATTTTGAATACAAATCTACTTTCAAATTTTTTTATTGAAACGTACATAGAAACAAACTAAAATAAACAACATGTTCCATTTCATGAAAGAGTTAATGAATGAAATTTACTACATAAAACTAAATTATTTGAAAATGAAATGGGTTATAACGTGACTGTATATAAAATGAAGGTAGAAAATAAAAATAAAAAAAAACCATAAACATTAATTTGTGCCAAAATTATAAAAATAAAACTAATTGGGTCAAAATTTTAAAAGTAACAAAACTTTATTATTGATCTCTAAAATATATATTTATAAATCTACCATAATCAATCTATATTAATAAAATAATGTTTTTGAATGCCACATGGCCTAATTCTAGGCTTTCTAAATATTACTTTCCCATTTTTATTCCTTAATAAATATCACATTAACTACTAATTATATTATTTAATTATTTTTCATATTAAAAATATTGTTTATTAAATTAAAAATGGATCTTTCTACAATTCAAATTCCAAAGAAGTAATTTTTTTATAAATAAGAATTTTTTTAACAAAAATATCAAACTTTTATAAAACACAATATATTTTAAAACCTATGTTTTTTAAACAATAAAATTCTTATGAATTGAAACAAAAATAATTTGTAACACTCGGCCCGTCGTTCCACCAATATTGTCCGTTTTGCCCACGAGAAGCTCACGGATTTGCTTTTGGTTGTCCATGTCACACCCTCAAAATCCGCTAACGGGATTTTACCGTCAGACGTGTGACACACCAGGATCTTAGATAGCAACAATTACACCAGAGATTATAATTGCAAAATATCTCATTAAGAAATCAGACTTTGAAATCAACCATAAAAGTTTTAAACTTGCGGAAGCGTTTTGAAAACAGTAAGTTAACAATCACTAAAGTCAATATGCATTTAAACCATAAAGCAATTAATGTTTAACAAAATAAACTGATTTAATAATAATGTATTCCATGAATGCATCCCTAGCTGAGTCCTTAACTTTGTGCATCCCTGTGACCTGAGAAAACATACTAAAACGTGTCAACATAAAGTTGGTGTGTCCACAGGTTTAATCAACAAGTAATGTGTCAGAAAGCGTTTCATATGGTTTAGTATATAAAGCATATCGATAGGTAGGATATGCTAGCCTATAAACAAGTTACTTGGTGTTTCAAACCGAAGCTGACTATGTGTTTTATGCCTTTCCACCACGTCTATCACAGACTGTGGCAATCGTTAGGTCAATTACGCACCCGTTTGACCGCCAATCAAGCTAGCGCGACTAGCACGGGCGGGGTTTGTCAAACAAGTAGTACTACACATAATTACCTCTCATAATTACCTCGCTAATCCCATTACTAACTGTTTGATACTGTAAGAACTTTCAATGTGTATAC
>CM044001.1:88733640-88823640 GCA_024085815.1 Flaveria linearis | reverse complement strand
TTTATCCATACACTAAAAACTGGTTATTGAGACTTCCAGTCTCAAAAAACAAATAATTAGTTCAAAAAGTAAATCCAGACACCCCCTCAATCAACTGAGAAATGCTTTAAATGAAAGAGGAAGCAACTATATATAAAGTGCATGGCAAAAACAACTCGCGGGGGGGGGGGGGGGATTGGGAAATAGGAACAATTGAGAACCAACTAAATCATAGAATTAAAGAATAACCTGCCCAGCATGTATTGCAGAAAGGATGGCCTTAAGCAGCACTGCTAATCTTATCAAGTGGATATGATTCAAAGCAAATCCCATAAGGCAGCTTCAAGAGATACAAGGATGAAAACATAAGTACACACCATTGGTAAATTTACTTACACTTAAGACTTAACACAATGAAATTTAACATATTTAACCCTACATACCTCTCTAGCTTTTGGTGGCTTATTATCTGTCTTGTCAAACAAGCCAACTGCTAACATTAGCAAACCATGCTTCATGAACATTACTAACATTCTGCAGGGTGTCAAAGTAACTTTATAAACAAAACAAATTTATTGAGCTGGTGAATTATTCACATAAAACCAAAAAACCAAATCCCTTGCCAGTTGTATCGGCGCAAAAGCATTCACGCAGAATCTCTTGAAATTGAAAGAACTGAACATATAGTAGTGATATCATCCTCTTGGCGTTGCTGTATATCATCTTCCTTCAAGATAGTATAATTTTTCTGCAACATATAACAAATTAGACCGAATGTTATAAAAACAAATGTTAGTGACTTTTAATCACCCAAATATCTGAATCTGATCCATAAAGTCCCAAAAATTAATTGAAAGCAGCAAACTTATGATCACCAAAATAGATAAACTTTACCAACACTGGTAAACAAATCATCGGAAAAGATAATGACTTACAACCATCCTATCATCAAATCATTTACTAACATAACCATTACACACTAACATAACCAACTAATAGAAAACGTTGAAGCATACATTCATTCACACAAATCATCAGGATATTACATAAGATCCAACAATCAAACAACTCCAATCAAACCCATTAAACAAATTATCAAGAATTCATCAAACATCAGCACTAATCAAACCAAGAAATCAATAACCCACTGGCGCATTTGATCGAACACCTTATGAGCATGATCAAAAACAGTAAAAACTACAATAAAGACTCAAAACCATGTATCATAATCCAAGAAAGACCACAAAAAATGATTCTTTTTTCATTTAATGGTAAAAAGAACATTATCAATGAATGTTCATGTAAATATACAACTTTTCAAACTTATATCTATACACTATACAGAACTATATACATGATTTCAACTTTAAACTACAAAAGAATGGGAATGTGAAAAGCCAAGAACAATGGTCCAAAGACTCAAAACACATGATGATTAACATGACCTGGTCCACTAAATTTGTCATTAACCAATATGATTACAGAGGAAAAGCTAAATAATAGTTGAATACCAAAAAAGAGCTCAAGCAACAACACCAAAATTCAACCCTGCCTAATAATAGAAAAAACAAACGGGCTCTCATTAATACGTTTAAAATACTTCACAATGAACAATAACCTAAAATCATAATAAAATAAACTATGGGCAAAAACATAGAAACCACAAACGGCAAACCTCAAGCAGAAATTGAGCGACCATACAAACAGCATGCCAAAATTGAGCAAGCACAAAGCAGATTAGATCATGTTCGGAAGCAAAACGCTAAAGTTTGATCGAAGACTCTTGACTGTAGTTAACTTGGAACCAGAAGGTTGGTCACCAAACACTTAACCAATGATTAGATCATGTCATAAACGTCTTGATCCTTGCTATAAAGCAGCTCTTTGTTAGACAAATCAAATGACTGTAATTTGAAACTTATGTTTATTTTACTCTATTACCTATTAGTAGAAGGGAATTGAAGATGTAAAGTGGGTGAAAGGAAGTACCTTTGACGAATCTTCAAGATCTAAATAATGCACAGAGGAAATTCAAGTAGGATTTTGGAGGGTGAGATGACAGCATCGTCGCCGGAGTTTTCTCCAAAGGCATTATTTTGGTCAAATACGGACGTTGGTGTTGTACCACAGAGATGAGAAACCCTAAAAAGATTGCAAGTGATCAGTGATGAACTCTTATAATCTATGATAAGGTTTTTGCCCTTCAATCATATTAGGAACCACCAGCCACCTCCGTTGTTCTACCTTTACCGGTCGCCATGATAACAGAATCCCCTATGCATCATCGCCCTCTCGACCCCTTACAACAAAACCCTAACCGTCCCTTGCAACCACCGGTTGCACTCTTCCTCAATAACCCTAGCCACCTGCTGTGAGCGTGAGCGTGAGTTTGATTTTGAAACTGGATTTGAAAGCACCTCACCTTGTTTTGAGGGGGAAAATTTTGTGTGTGGATGTTTTCAAGCTTCAAGGGTTGTAATGTGTGCTAAAAGAGTGTACAACTCTTAATTTTAAGAGATTTTGGTCAAATAACCATTTTGTCCTTCTCATTTGCTTATATATATAGTATAGATATACGCAGAATACATATATATATATACAACGCAGCACACACCCGGTTATGTATATATATACGCAAAGGAACCATGCACGCACCTAAACTGTACGTTATGAACAAGGTAAAAGACTGATGAATCGTACTGTGACAACCCGGAAAAATTTCGTAATATATATATATATATATGTATATATATATTATATTATAATAATAATAATGATATTATTATTACTATTATAATAATAACATTAATAATAATAATAATGATAATGATAATAATAATAATGTAAATAATAATAATAATATTTTTATAATAATAATTTATAAAAAAAAGTTTATTAAATTTTGAAATTATAATTTGAATAATAAAGTTCAGGGGGTTAAATTGCTATTTTGGAAACTTATTTTAAAAGGTTTCACATGAAATAATAAATCAAGTAAAGTTGAGGGACCAGTTTTGTAAATTGTTTTAAAATTCCAACCCACCGCCCATTCCCGTCGATCACCCTCTCCGGCGACTATTCAGGCGGCTCCGGCGACCCCCCAAACGCCATATTTAGCTGGTTTTGACTCAATCAAATCACCCCGACATTTTCGCGTGGATGTTTCGAACCAGTGGGCCACTGCAATTTGAAAAATTGAATCGGTTTAGTGGGATTTCCACTTTCGACCGAAAGTCGGCCGACCCACCCATGAAATCGAGCACTAAAACTAAAAACTAATCGAAATAATGGAGCACTACCAGTCATTCGATCGTTTATAAACTGACAGTGAGTTTAATTTCACTAAAACACAACGAATCACACCCATTGATCACCATCGTTTTCCTCGACCTGCAACCAAGTTGATTACTATCTTATTGGCTTTATTTCACAAAATTAATATAGGGCTTTTCATCTTTAGAGCTATTAGAAACTTCCTGTGGAAGTAATTTGATTATCATCAATGTTTGCCACTGGAATCGATCTTTGTATAGTCGCGACTTGTTCCCTTACCTGTTCATCATCGATCGAACTTCAAAACAGGTAATTCATTACACCCATACATTCGGTTTTACATGAGGAATCATAGCCCTAAACTTAATTTGATTAACAACATCAATTGGTGGTTCAATTTCAAATCAATTGAAATTAGGGTTCTTGATTTGGGGATTGATTTGGGTTTGTGTTTAAAAGGAATTGTAACCGGTTTCTACCGCGGCTTTAAGCCTTTGGTTCACCGGTTCAGTCTTCACTTGCAATCCTAGAGGTCAAGGGTTCGAACCCTTGCCCCAACACTTATTTTTTTAAAAAGCCATTTGACCTTTTAAAAATATACAAAAATACCTAAAAATTATAAAAATAAGTTTTAAAAATTTCCTGTATTTTAAAAGTATTTAAGTAATTTTCTATAAAATTTATTTGTTAAAAACACCTTAAAATATTTATAAAATATTATTTATAAATAGCCATTTTTTATAGAAATGGACTTTAAATAATAATTTAAATTATTAATTTATTATGGAACATTATATCATCTGTAATTATGGATAACATAATAATTAGATAATTATATTATGTTTACCATATAAATATGTTAACAATATGTTATTATCTACTATTTATATGTTCAATTATAATAACATTATCATATAAATATAATGTTTAGATAATTTGTGTCTGTTTATAAATCTTACTATTAGGTTTTATAAATTAAATTATAAAATACTAAAGTATCCTATTTGTGTTTTAAACATGATAAACACAAATTAGATTTTATAAATTAAATTATAAAATCTTATTAAATTAAATATCAACTTACATATTTAAGTAATGTCTAAAATTTATATTGAAATCATTATTAATTTGATCAAATATCATGAAATACAAATCTTTAATTATTAAAGAATTAACAAAGATAATTAAATGATTTATTTATATATTTATAACAAATCTCTGAAAACCAAACCTTAGATCAATTGAACGCCAGGTTCAAGATCTAACTTATTTAGGTTATGGATTTGTATTTGTTTGCTTATGTGAATTATAATTCCTTAGGAGGAATTTACTAGCTTGTCAACATCACACAAGGACCGAGGTGAGTTCATAACTATTCCCCTTTTTAATCATTTAAATATTTTGGGGCTGGAATACATGTTGTAATTGAAATTACAAATTATTTTGTGTATTATGTTAAATAATAATTGAATCACATTTATGATTACATATGGTTACTATGAAAATCCTTCTCTGTAAACTGGACTATTAACAAGGCAGGGATCTTTTGGATAGTACTATCGGGGAGTGACTGACCCCCACAAAGGTTTGGACATGTGGTCCTTATCAGATGCATAAAGATCTTGCTGTCATTCGGGATGACTTGTTCTGGTGTGAGAAGGCAGATATGCGCTATATAAAGTTTGCCATTATAGTTCCACTTACAACCCATATGAGGATAAATGTAAAGAGAGGATTCGCGCCCTCTGATTTGAATTATTATAAATAACATAATATATACATGAAAATGATATTAAACTATGATATATGGGCAAATCCTATGTGAAGGATTTGTTGGGCTTGTACATAGTGGGTATGTGGGATAGCGGGTTCACCTTATTAAAAAAGGGTTCTGACAGGCTATTCATATACCGGTGAGTAATTTAAACTCACACTTTTACAATAAACCCTTCTTTGAATGATAATTGATGATTTATCAAATATGTTTTACTTACCTATGAACTCACCAACCCTGTGTTGACACTTGATTTACATGTATTCTCAGGTATCTACTAGGAGCTTATGGACATGCACATAGGATCATATAAGAGCTCAAGATACATATTGGTTATTGATAAGACATGATTAGACGTATTGTTAAGAAACAATATATATATTTATTTCCGCTGCGTATAATATCTAATGCTCTGAATAATAATGGATTGATTATCTAAAACTTATCATATAGATAACTGCATCTCATGTGTAACTACTGTGTTCGATCCTGTTTGCTCACCCCTCCGTGATAGATTCCAGACCCGGAATTTGAGGGTATGACAGATTGGTATCAGAGCCATTGGTTATACTGAGTTAGGAATTGCATCTAGCCTATAGCCGCACACAATAGTTGCACAATGTAAATTGCCTTAGCTAGAGATCGAACAGGATTAAGAAGTTATATGCTTAAACTTAGATAGTTGTTTTCCTAAACATAACTTTGACTCTTTGACTCTTTCCAATGACATGTGGGATCTACACTTATCATCGTGCCTAAATCAAATGGTTTTCAAAATGAGCTTTGAATCGTTATTCGTGGTTTCCAAATTCGTCAAAGTCTGTGTCTTACAACTTGAAACATGTAATGCTGGAAGAGCGTGATGCCTGTATGTCGAGGTGTTCTGTCTAGGTAAGGTATTCGTATAAATTCAAATCAACCGATGGACCTGTCTACCTTACCTGGGAACTCTCGGGATGAGTATCTGCTTATAGGTACGCATGTCTTCAACAAAGTTGTGATTGACCCAATACTTTGATTAATCAACGTACTCGCTTTGATTTACAAATCAAATGATTACACCTGGAACATGTATTTGCTATTATGCCAAGATCTCGATTGTCGTTTTCATGTTGAATAGCTCATATTACCCAATTTCCATGAAAATTCTTAATGATCTTTCAGAATGGCTTCTCGTCAAATCCGTTCACGGTCTAGAAACTCTGGCCGTAAGATTGCTACTACTATAGCACGTAAAGTTACTGTGGTCAATATACAAGTCTAAAAGGCAAATGGGTCAAATTACCTTGACGTGTTCCATTTGGTAATCTAAGCTACACTTGTCCTAATTTAAAGAGAGACTTGTTTCCCTAGTACTTGCCCTGACATGGTTATACCTGAAATCCTGAAAGTATGAAGGATAGGTAGCTATCATTAGACATATTGTACTTATGTGCTTGTAGTTTATTTACTACTACTTAAGTCCTGTCCTACTTAGAGCCTTCATGGTATTTCTGTTCATGATATTAATTTTATCTTTTAAGAAATATTCTTCCACTTAGCATTTCAGTAACTGAGGGGCTGATTGAATGCTTAGAATGAAAGTGGACTACAGGAAATATAGAAGGGTGATGATACTCTCTATACATACATTACGTTATTCTCTGGGATAGTGCTAAGAAAAATTAGGGTGTCGTGTAACCGATTTAAGCACATTCTTAGTATACCAGTGATGCTTATATATATGATTATTGAGGGTTTGAGATGAGTTCAAAGACTTGGTGATTGAGGACTATTACTTAAGGAATGAAATGCAAAAGTTAGAATTGTAATTCTAAAATCATGCAATGGTAGGGTTAAGTCGTGCTCTTTATACTAACAAACTCCATGAATTGATAAAACTGTTGTCATACCTTATGACATTAGACCAAATAGAATTAAGAGGGACACTGGGAAAAATCTAGTGAGTAGTAGAATAAGCCTCTCTGATGGTTTAGATAATTTGCTTTAATGCCAATGTTGTGAACCTAGCTATGTTGGTTGATACGATTAAGCTAACGGGGACGTTAAGAAGGTTGGAGTTCCGACCATTACCATAAGTGTGCCCTAGGTTGATTAGGACCCCAAGACAAGTTAGAAATAATCAGAATTCGGAAATGGCTATAACTAGAAAGTAAGAATAGTTAAATTATGGAAATAAAGGTAATACATCACGCGGTCATACATTTATGACTGAAGCAAGCCATATTTGACAAGACCAAATATTGTTACATGCATGTACCTTATCATCGTTAGCTACACATCTATATGATACCGGGGTTGATAATAGCTTGATTCTTCTAGAATTATTCTTTAACTTAGCATTAACCCTAGTTGCTTAGAAATTATCTCTAGACACGGAGTGTCAGTGTCTATCATCTCTAATCGTGACGCACGATTTACATCTATCTTTTGGAATAAACTTCAGAAAGCTCTAAGTACTTACCTAGATATGAGCACAGCCTATCCTATCACCCTAAGACTGATGGTCAAAGTGAAAGAACCATACAGACTCTTGAGGATATGCTTAGGGCTTGTGTTATTGATTTTGGAAAGAACTAGGAAGGTCATCTACCTTTGGTAGAGTTCTCATATAAAATAGCTATCATTCGAGCATCAAGGTGGCACCATTCGAGGCCTTATATGGACGTAAATGTAGATCATCGCTTTGCTGGACAGAAGTTGGAGATAGTCAACTTACTGGCCCAGAATTGATCTTTGAAATTCATGAGAAAATTGTCCAGATAAGGGAACGCATGGCTGCTGCCAGGGATCGCCAGAAAAGCTACGCTGATAAACACCGCAAGCCACTTGAATATCAGGAAGGAGATAAATTTTTGCTAAAGGTATCTCCCTGGAAGGGAGTTATACGCTTTGGGAAACGAGGGAAATTGAACCCTCGCTACGTGGGACCTTTTGAAATTATCAGAAGGATTGGCCCAGTAGCCTATGAATTAAATCTACCTGCTGAACTTGGTGGTGTGCACAATGTTTTTCACGTAACAAATCTAAGGAAGTGTTTATCTGATGAATCACTGGTTGTGCCCTTAAAGGAACTGCATATATGTGAGAAACTCAGACTTGTTGAGGCACCAGTTGAAATCATGGATAAGGAAGTTAAACAAATAAAGCATAGCAAGATTCCTATTGTCAGAGTTCGGTGGAACTCCCGGCGTGGTCCTGAGTTCACTTGGGGACGAGAGGACGGAATGATGCGCAAGTATCCTAACCTGTTCAAGGATGTTGCCAGAACATCTTAATTTTCGGGACGAAAATTCCTCTAACAGGGGGATGATGTGACAACCCGGAAAAATTTCGTAATATATATAATATATATATATGTATATATATATCTATATTATAATAATAATGATATTATTATTACTATTATAATAACATTAATAATAATAATAATGATAATGATAATAATAATAATGTAAATAATAATAATAATATTTTTATAATAACAATTTATAAAAAAAAGTTTATTAAATTTTGAAATAATAATTTGAATAATAAAGTTCAGGGGGTTAAATTGCTAATTGGAAACTTATTTTAAAAGGTTTCACATGAAATAATAAATCAAGTAAAGTTGAGGGACCAGTTTTGTAAATTGTTTTAAAATCCCAACCTACCGCCCATTCCCGTCGATCACCCTCTCCGGCGACTATTCCGGCGGCTCCGGCGACCCCCAAACGCCATATTTAGCCGGTTTTGACTAAATCAAATCACCCCGACATTTTCGCGTGGATGTTTCGAACCAGTGGGCCACTGCAATTTGAAAATTGAATCGGTTTAGTGGGATTTCCACTTTGGACGTAAAGTCGGCCGACCCACCCACGAAATCGAGCACTAAAACTAAAACTAATCGAAATAATGGAGCACTACCAGTCATTTGATCGTTTATAAACTGACAGTGAGTTTAATTTCACTAAAACACAACGAATCACACCCATTGATCACCATCGTTTTCCTCGACCTGCAACCAAGTCGATTACTATCTTATTGGCTTTATTTCACAAAATTAATATAGGGCTTTTCATCTTTAGAGCTATTAGAAACTTCCTGTGGAAGTAATTTGATTATCATCAATGTTTGCCACTGGAATCGATCTTTGTATAGTTGCGACTTGTTCCCTTACCTGTTCATCATCGATCGAACTTCAAAACAGGTAATTCATTACACCCATACATTCGGTTTTACATGAGGAATCATAGCCCTAAACTTAATTTGATTAACAACATCAATTGGTGGTTCAATTTCAAACCAATTGAAATTAGGGTTCTTGATTTGGGGATTGATTTGGGTTTGTGTTTAAAAGGAATTGTAACCGGTTTCTACCGCGGCTTTAAGCCTTTGGTTCACCGGTTCAGTCTTCACTTGCAATCCTAGAGGTCAAGGGTTCGAACCCTTGCCCCAACACTTATTTTTTTAAAAAGCCATTTGACCTTTTAAAAATATACAAAAATACCTAAAAATTATAAAAATAAGTTTTAAAAACTTCCTGTATTTTAAAAGTATTTAAGTAATTTTCTATAAAATTTATTTGTTAAAAACACCTTAAAATATTTATAAAATATTATTTATAAATAGCCATTTTTTATAAAAATGGACTTTAAATAATAATTTAAATTATTAATTTATTATGGAACATTATATCATCTGTAATTATGGATAACATAATAATTATATAATTTATATTATGTTTTACCATATAAATATGTTAACAATATGTTATTATCTACTATTTATATGTTCAATTATAATAACATTATCATATAAATATAATGTTTAGATAATTTGTGTCTGTTTATAAATCTTACTATTAGGTTTTATAAATTAAATTATAAAATACTAAAGTATCCTATTTGTGTTTTAAACATGATAAACACAAATTAGATTTTATAAATTAAATTATAAATCTTATTAAATTAAATATCAACTTACATATTTAGGTAATGTCTAAAATTTATTTAAGACATAATGATATATTGAAATCATTATTAATTTGATCAAATATCATGAAATACAAATCTTTAATTATTAAAGAATTAAAAAAGATAATTAAATGATTTATTTATATGTTTATAACAAATCTCCGAAAACCAAACCTTAGATCAATTGAACGCCAGGTTCAAGATCTAACTTATTTAGGTTATGGATTTGTATTTGTTTGCTTATATGAATTATATTTCCTTAGGAGGAATTTACTATGTAAAACCTTTGAAAACTCCCAAGAAATCAATAACACACGATCTCAATCACGTGAATGCGGAATGTAAACGTGATTGGATAGAAAAGAAGATTGGATTGAACAAGAAATGCTTCTTCGATTAAAACAAACAACCTATTACAGGACTTGTGCGATTTCGCACAGATAAGTATGATAATGAATGAAAAGCTTAATTACAAAACGAAATCTAGCTATTTATACTAAACACATGGTTCTCGCGCGAGATGCCTTTCGCGCGGCCTAGTCTTTCGCGTGAGTCTTCATCTCGCGTGGAAGCTGTTCTCGCGTGAGAGCTGCTTCTCGCGTGACTTCTGGATTTCGCATATGATGTTTTGCCGAGCCTTGATTTGTCTTCTACAATCTCCCCCTAGGCTCGGTGAAACATAATCAATCAAAGTCAATATTCACCTTCTTGTAAGAGCCAGCATAGGCATACCATTTGTTTCTCAGGATCCGGTCAATCATCCATACGTACTGGCAAGATAGAAAGTAAACAGACTCATCAGCTGAGATAGGGCAGTGTAACAGCTTGAATAAGTCGTCTTTGCCAAACTTCATTAAGTCTGCTGGATCAATGATTCGATAAGACCTGTCTATACATCTGACCACAGCGTGACCGGAATCCTTTTCACATCTCCAAGATATAAGTTGCTTCAAAGAGTTGGGAGGAACTGGAGCATGCACAGGGACTTTTCTGATAAATTTGGGATGTTGATAGACTCGTATCTTCATAGGAGCTTTAGTATTTTCATCAATTCTTGTTGAGTCATCAATCAACTTTGATTTTGCAGTCTTAAAGTCTTTGAAATTTGTGCGCATCTCCCTTCTTATCATGGATCTCATGAGCTCAGCTTCACTGTAATTACTCTCATTGAAGAATGGAGCTTTGCCCATGGAGTATAAATCAGTAGCACGTAATGTATGGAAGTCTTGAGTGCTCTTTAGATAATCAATCTCTCCATTTCTTCTCTTTATGACATACATCCTTTTCTCACCATCATAAGCCCAGCTAATAACGTGAGACATTTCACCATACTTTTGTTTTGGCTTTGATATAAACAGAAAGTGAGCTTCAGCAGGTGGTGGTGGTGCTTTGAATTGTAAACCTCCTCTAGTGTATAGAGCAATCTGACCAGTAGTATTGTCTTTGTAGCATCAGTAGGAGTTTCACCACTCACAGTCTCATTGGGAATTTCTCCTTCTTCAAGATTGATGTCTTTGAAAAGCTCTTGAAGGTTGTTCCCAAAAATGTCTGTATACTCATTCTGCTCTTCCAGATCATCAAAAATATCAAGTTCTTCTTCAACAGTTCCAGATGAAGTTTGTTGAAAAGAATACAATTCCTTTTCATACACACTTTCTGTGGCAGGGTCCAGTGGATCATATCCTTCTGGATCACTAACACTTGGTCTATCGACATTGTCAGTGTTAGTCTCTCCAGTAGGACTTGAAGAAGAACCTGTAGCATTACCTCCATCATTATCATCTCCATCATCATTATTACCATCATTACTTCCATCATCTCCACCATCATCATCATCACTATCATTTCCACCATCATCATCATCATTATCATCATCATTTTCATCGTCATCCTCACCATCATCATCTTCATTATCATCAGAATCAGCATAATCAACTAACTCTTCATCCTCCCTTTCATCAACAATAGGCATAGAATCATGTGTTCCGGCTCAACGAATGTTGTAGATGTGTAAGCTTCGGTGATAGGTACTTCAGATGAAACAGGAACATCTTCAGTAGTGCTACCACTTTGCTGTACAGTAGATGCTTGTGCTTCGTTGACCGTTTCCTTCTCAGGAACAGACTCAGTAGGAGGTGGACTTGGAGAGCGTCTACTTGATTCAACAATTACTGTAGTAGACCTTATGATAGGAGGCTGATGAAAATAAGTCTGTGAAATGAATTCTCTCAGCTCGTTCAGTTGTCTCTCCAATCCAGAAGTGTAGTCAAACATGCTTTTCATTTGTTGCTCAAGAGATGCCAATCTTGTGTCTTTGATAGCTGAGTCGAGATGAATCATGTTGATCAGATTTGTCTTTTCATCATTGCCTTTCTTTAACTCAGCAATCAATTTCATATTCTCAAAGTTTTCTTTCTCCAGGTTCTTTATTCTTTCTTCCAACGTGATAGAACCTGGAGTGCTTGTTGATTCCTCTCTCCTCTGAAACTCAGGAGGAGTATTCAAGAGTGTATCTACATCAAACTCTAGATTTTCTTGATGAGGTGGTGTAGAGAAACCTGAGCCAGAAATATTAGCTGCTCCAGAAACAGGAACTGTTTCTGTTTTAGGAGCAGAAGAAGTCACATTTGCTGCCTGATCTTGCTCTGTCTCGGTGACAATCATATGAGTTCGTGGTCTTCTTGGTACAATTCCTCGACCTCTTTTCTAACTGGATAATCTCTCCTTCTAGCCATCTGTTTTCTTCGTGAGGAGGTATTTGGTGACTCTTCAGGGACATAATCAGTATCCCTGTCTTCATCATTTGGTCGAGAAGATGTTGGAGTAGAAGGTGTTGGATCAGTTTGGATCACATAGGGAACATTCCCTATTTGATCACTAGCAGTCTCGGAACTGGAAGCAGAGTGAACAACTTCTTCCATTCCTCCTTCACGCGCAGGCTCATCTTCAAAAAGCTTCTCAATCTCTTCATCAATATTATCTCTAATAGTAGAAGTAGAAGCACCAGTCTGTGCTTCATCAACAGGTACATCTCCTCCCAAACCTCCTATATTCTCATCAACTTCTGTAAATCGACCAATCTTAGCAAAGCTTTCTCCTGAGCACTTGTTTCCACGTGCGCCAGTGAGATGAGTAAAAATCTCCTTCTTAATTGTCTGAACAACGTATTTAGGAGATCTCTGAGTGGCAAGCTCAGGAAATGCATCGTTGATGATCAGCTGAATGAATCTGGGATACATGATAAACTTTCTCCCTGGATTGGCCGTAGCGTTTTTCACCATCTCTTGAAATATAACTCTAGAGATACTGAATGGAATATCATCCACCAGAGAAACCAGTAAGGATCCAAATACAGCACTAAGACTGTCCATCCCAGCCTTCAGATTACTCAAACAGTGAATTACCACATGAAATAAATATTTCCAGTATGGTGGTAACCACTTCTTCTCCAAACTTGGATATCTATACTCATATCCCATCCGAGATAGACAATCCATAACTGCATCATCATCTAATCTTGTTGGTGCTCCCTCTTGGTCATTAAACAGAAGAACTCTGTTTAGTATGGCTTGAGAAACTATCACCCGTTTATCCTTTACAGTGGCTGTGATAATCTGGTTTCCAGCTTCGTCCTTTTCTAGAACAGCAGTGCTCCAGAAAGAATCTATCAATTCGGAATAGATGGCTGGATCAGCAGAAATAGCATAAACAATCCTTGAGTTCTTCAGCCCCTCAATCATAGAAGAAAATAATTCCTTCCCTTCCGGAACCTCATCCAAATATGCAACACAATTATGATTCTTATTAAAGATCATTTGTGCCATCTGCATTGTCAAATAAGATCAAAATTAGAACACTTTTTATATAACTTAGTATTCCAAAAGATTTTCAACACTTAGAACATGTGAAACAAAAACTTTTTACTTAGAATATTCATCACTTGAAAACAATTTATCATCTCAAAGTTTTATTATATTTAAGGTTTATCAACAAAAAGTTATTGTGTACAAGTACAATTGAGACACAAGTGGTTTAACACTTAGAAACTTTTACAACATTCTGTTATGCGAAAAATCAACACTTGCGAAACTTTAAAGATGTGCGACAAGTGTTTTATGCGAACATACTTTTCACGCGACAACACTGTCAATGCGAGAACTAATTTTGTGCGACAAATACTATTCATGCGACAAAACTGTTCATGCAAAATTATTTTGCGAAAACTGAGTTCAAGCAAAAACGTGTATGTCACGCGAAATCAAGACTCACGCGAGAACCAAGTTCACGCGACAAATCTTTTTCGCGTCTGTTCAGTTTCTTGTGCGATTCGCACAACCCAACTTCAAATTAACAGTTCACAAATCGATTATAATCAATGAAGTCCAATCCATAGCTGTCGCCTAAGTCTATAAGGTTGATTTCATCTTTCAATTTCATCATTTAAGTCCTTTTATTAAGTTTTTAAATTCAAGTTGTTAGGTTCCCCTTAACATTGTACTGCTACAGTAACCAAAACAAGTCGTTTATACCTTCAAAATCACACTATGCACGTACTAGAATGAGATGTGGATCAAAACTAACAGAATAGGAGTGAAATGGTGTAATGTTTGGTGTATGCGAGAGGAGATTTCGGATTGTGAGCGAAAAGGGTTTTCGGGTAAGCTTCTGTGCGAAATATGATTTTGTCTTGAACAGTGTGAACTTTATATCCCTGACAAGTCACGCGACAGGCACTTTCGCAAGTCATTCTATTTCGCGTGACTTCCCTTTCGCGTGCGAAATAAAGAATATTTCAAGGTTTTCAAATTTTTTCAATTTTTTTAAAATTTTAAATTTTTTCAAACCTTTACACAACTTTCAATCCTTTTTATTTTAATGAATTAAGTCAACATAAAATGTATTTACCAAGTGACCAATTAATTTAATGAATCTTCAATTTTCAAAAATTTTCTTGTTATTTATTTGTCCTAAAAATAAAACACTATAAAAGTGAAATAAAAACAAACACTTACAAACAAAATAACAAAAGAATGAACACAATTAAAAAATCAAGATCGGATTTGCTTGTTTTGTATAAATTTTCATAATGAGATCATATAGTTCTTTTGTCAAGTTAAGACTCTGTCCGGCTTTATTTAAAATAACTGGTTAAGTTGATTGTCAATATCTGTTGTCCACTTTAAACTTATACTTCATGTTTTACTCAGAAACATAATGAGTGATATATATCATGTTTTGTGTTGATTTAATATAAGTCAGTGGATACCACAATCAGAACTTCTGTAAAGTAATTATTATCCTTCAAGACACTATTGAGATTTTTCAAGTCACCCCAATTTGACTTAAACCATGCATTGATGATCAGTGATGCCATTTATTTTAAACCTAAATATAACTATTTGAGCATAACTAACCTGAGAAATATTTCTTAACCCGGAATATTAACAAGTTTAAGGACTTACTGACAGCCATCCGGACTTACGTCTGCCCTCTCAAGATGTTTAGGACTTACAAGCCATTCGGACTTACATGCCCCATCTTTCGATTTTGCCTTTCAAAGTTAAAAACTATTCTCAAAATCAGAAAATATATACCATATAGTATGTATGTCATTTAGACATATCTTTTGATTTGTTGTGCTTCTTGGCATCTTATATCCTATATGGCCTTTTCCTTTTGGCATCTTTTTGCTCAATTATTTTCTTTTTGTATTTTTCTCTTTTTGTTTCTTTTTGTATTTTTTATCTTTTATATATATATATATATATATATATATATATATATATATATTGTTATGATAATCACTGAATCAATCATATACAGGCTTGAGTATGACAAGATTATATCTCTCAGTCTGTGTTAGAACATTTTTGGCACAGAATCCTGATATGTTCCCCACTAAATCATATTTCTTTAATTCAAGTGTAATCACTCAATTATGATCTTTTCATTTCTGAAAGCAAAGCCTATCAACATATCAAACATAATCCAAGTGTATTCGTTTTTAAGCCTTTGAAAGTACTTATACTCGTTTTGAACTTTGTAATATCATTTCTCATTTAAGTATGAAAATTTTTCTTTTGATTTTAGCAATCCTTTGATCTTAACTCCCCCTATGACCAAAAATATTTTTTCAGAACTTGTTTTTCTAATTTTCTCCCCCTAAAATTGTGATTGTCCTTTTAAGAAAAAGAAACAATTGCAATTTTATTTGTTATTAAAAAAATGAAAAAAAAAACTTTTTGAGAAGATTCATTAAACCAATTTATCCAAAGTTAATCATTCCCAATGATTGCACAAGGAAATCAAATCGAGAATGATCAAACGCCTTGGTAAATAAATCAGCGATATTTTCAGTTGACGGCACTTGTTTTAGATGAATAAGTTTACGATCAAAACAATCGCGGATAAAATGGATGCGGATGTCAATGTGTTTAGTTTTGGAATGTTGAATGGGATTTTTTACGATGTTTAAAACTGCCGTGTTATCACACCAAATTGGTGTGTCATAAATGTTGAGACCATAATCGAGAAGTTGTTGCTGAATCCAGACAAGCTGGGAACAACAACTCGAAGCAGCCACATATTCAGCTTCGGCAGTGGATGTGGATACAGTGTTCTGCTTCTTACACTGCCAAGAAATGAGTCGATTACCCAAGAATTGACATCCTCCTGTGGTCGATTTCCTGTCTAAGTTACAACCACCATAATCACTGTCAGTATAAGCAAATAAATTGAAATCGGAATTTCGAGGATACCAAAGACCAAGTTTAGGTTGACCCTTGAGATACTTGAAAATCCGCTTGACAGCTTTCATGTGTGATTCCTTTGGATCACTTTGATAGCGAGCACACTGACAAACAGGGAACATGACATCCGGCCTGCTTGCAGTGAGATACATGAGGGAACCAATCATCGATCTGTAAAGATGTTGATCAACTGATTCTCCTAATGGATCCGGAGTAAGAGTAGGACGAGAAGCCATTGGAGTTGGAGCTACTTTGGAATCTTGAAACTTGTATTTCTCAAGAATTGTCTGAACATATTTTTCTTGATGAATGAGAATACCCGTCTCAGATTGAGTAACCTGAATACCCAAGAAAAATGAAATTTCCCCAAGGGAACTCATCTCAAACTTCTTCTTCATCACCTCTTCGAACTCCGTGCACATACTATCATTTGTGGAACCAAAAATGATATCATCGACGTAGATTTGAACCAAAATGATATCATCACCTGATTTTCGTATGAATAAGGTTTGATCAATTGCACCTCTTGAATAACCATTTGCAAGCAAATGTTCAGTCAGAGTTGCATACCAAGCACGAGGTGCTTGATGTAATCCATATAACGCCTTATCCAACTTATATACATAGTCAGGATGATCTGGGTCTTCAAATCCAGGAGGCTGACAAATATAGGTTTCTTCCTTCATTTCTCCGTATAAAAATGCAGTTTTAACATCCATCTGGTACACCTTGAAGTTCATGTATGAAGCAAAGGCTAAGAATATGTGTATTGCTTCTAGTCTTGCAACTGGAGCATACACTTATTCATAGTCCAATCCTTCAACTTGATAAAATCCCTGCACAACAAGACGTGCTTTATTCCGAACTATAACACCTTTTTCATCCGTCTTGTTTCTAAAAATCCACTTTGTTCCAATCGGAAGCTTATCCTTTGGAAGTTCAACAAGATGCCAAACATTGAGTTTCTTGAATTGCATCAACTCATCTTGCATTGCTTCTATCCAGCTGTTTTCTTTGAGTGCCATTTCCACATTCTTGGGCACTATTTGTGATAGAAAGCAAGCATATAGACATGTGTTGATTGCCCCTGATTGACTTCTGGTAATTACACCTTCATGCAACGGACCAATGATTGCTTCAGTGGGATGAGTTTTATGTATTCTCAATTGAGGAATCTCATCTGCAACCATTCCATCTTCCAAATTTGTAATATGTTCAACATTATCATGAGCTTCTTCAGAGTGTTGAGATTGATACACAATAGTTTCTTCAAGTGTGTCATCGGAAACATGAGTTTCAGAAGCAGTAGACACAGTTGGAGATTCTTCAAATGGAACTTGAATGATTTCTATTTGTGTATGTAAGTCTCTGACGAAGATGAAGATAATGGAGAACTCAAAGATTCTTCCAAATCCTGTGTAGAAATTTGTTCTGAAGAAACATCTAATGACTCAGAACATGCAGATACAGGTTCAGAATTTGTAGGAATATCTTTGGATGATGAAGCAACAGCAGAATCATCAGATATCAAAGATGAAAGATCCTCAATGATTTTGTTGTCCAAGGAGATTGCTTGAGAAGTAGAATCTGCAGATAAAGATTTAGAAATTTCAAAATTTATGAACAAAGATTCATAATCATAAACCCATGAAGGAGCTGAACCTGCATCAGTTATGTTAAGCTCGTGCCAATCAATGTTATATGACTCGACTATTTGTCTAGTTCTTTTATTATAAACACGATATGCAACTTTGTTGGCAGCATATCCCACAAAGTAACATTCATCCGCCTTTTCAGAAAATTTTGAAGATGATTCAGTTGTATGCAACAAAGTGCAACAACAACCAAAGGCTTTAAAATATTTAACTTTGGGTTTGTGTTTATAAAATTTCATAAGGAGTCTTATTTAATCTTTTGTTGATTAAAGCACGATTTTGAACATAACATGCAGTATTTACTGCTTCTGCCCAAAAGAACAAAGGTAATTTGGCAGCAGAGATCATCGTTCTAGCAGCTTCAATCAATGTTCTATTTCTTCTTTCTGCAACTCCATTCTGTTGTGGAGTGCCAGAGTTTGATTGCAAAACTCCCTTCAATCAAACTCTGTTCTAGCAGAGATCATCATTCTAGCAGCTTCAATCATCGTTCTATAACTTTGGGAATTGCCCAAAAGAACAACGGAACTGAATTGTCTGGCAATTCCCTTGGATTCACAAAACTCATTCAGAGTTTGATTGCAAAACTCTGTTCCGTTGTCACTTCGGATGCATTTTACCTTTTTCTCTGTCTGATTCTCCACCAAAGTAATGAACTTGATCAAGAGGTGTGGAGTTTCATCCTTAGATGCTAAGAAAAACACCCAAGTAAATCTAGAAAAGTCATCAGTAACAACCAGACAGTAAGATCTGCGACCCAAACTTAAAACACTTACTGGACCAAAAAGATCCATGTGTAAGAGTTGTAAGATTGATTCGACTGAGTTGTGTGCAACTGGTTTGTGAGGAAGTTTATGTTGTTTACCCTTTGAACATGACAAACAATGTTCAATTAATTGAAATTCTTTTTCGGGTAAACCAATCACATGATTTCCCGTACAAGTTTATTCATGTTTTTAAGATTGACATGTCCTAATCGACGATGCCATAACATGGAATCATTCTCCGAGGCTTTGGATAGTAAGCATGAAGCTGTTACCAAAGAACTAGAACAATGCATATCAAGAAGATATGTATCATTGTCTCTCGGAGTCCTCATCAAAATCCATTCATCAGGAACAACAAAACCTGGTTTTAAAATTAAGCATTCTTTGTTAGTAAAGTGTGTAGAATATTGTTTGTCACAGATTTGAGACACACTTAGCAGGTTATGTTTTAATTCCTTAACAAAATTAACATTTTCAAAACTTAGGACGCAGTTTGTAACTGTACCACGTTTAGTAATTCGTCCTCCTCTATCTCCTGCAAATATCACTCTCCCTCCGTTGTATGATTGCACATCTTGTAGTAATGATAAGTTACCCGTCATATGTCTTGAACAACCGCTATCTACATGCCATAGACTTTCAGTAGTCTTTTGCGGTTGTCCCTGCATTCGTAACAAAATTACTTAGATTTTGGTACCCAAGTCAAGCAAGACTTAGCACATTTTGAGTTGCAGCAAGACAAAATGATTTGATATTTTTATATTTGGTTTGCACATCATTCTTTTCATTTATGCTTTTAATCTTGACATTTTCTATTAAATCATTAGTCAAATTCTTATCCCGTCTGACATTAAAATCATTAACAACCTTTGATTTCATATTATTTGAAAATTTTCCACGAGTGAAAAATAGTTTTCTATTATGAGAAATAGAATTATGAAATCTTTGTTTACTTAATGATTTTTGTCTAAAAGGACAATTATTTGCCAAATGATTTGTGTTTCCACACTGAAAGCATCTCTTTTGTTGTGTGTGGAAAACAAACTGTGGATGACAAATATGAAAATTGTCATAAAAACCAAAGTCAGATTGACTAGGTTTAACTTTCTCCACAGTCTCTCGAATCTTTGTCTCGTTTGACAATTGCAAATTCATCTTTTACAGACTCGAGGAAATTAATGAATTATGACTACTTTGGATTGTAGATTTGGAAGTTTTGACTTTTGGAATTGGTGGTGTTGAAATAGGAACAGTCTTTGATTCTGCTGGAGTAGGACCAGACTTTGAATTTGCTGGAGGAGGACCAGGCTTAGATATACGGATTGGTGCTGGAGAAGGACCAGGCTTTTGAATGTTCAGCTTAAATGCAGAAGAATCATTCACGTGCAAATCTGGGCTACATACATCTTGATTCACAAGGTTAGCATTATAATGTAGTTTATTTTTAAAGAATCGAGAATTCGTTTCTTTAAAAATATGTTCTTCATTTTCAACTATCCCTTTTGAAACAAATCTATTTTTAAAATCCTTTTCCATTTTTTCTTTCTGATTTACCCTTAGATTTGCATTCAAATTATATTTGCTATTTGATTTCATCTCATTCAAAACAACATTCTTTTCATTTCCTGACAAGTTTTGTTTACAAGCAGATTGTGAAACTTTTACATTCTTATTTTTCAAACATTCATTCTCATTCTCTTCTCACTCTCACTTTCCCAATCTTCAACCAACCCATCCACCTTCATTTTATCTGCAAAAAGATTTTCAGGTGATTGTTTAGGTTTGGGTACTATGATAGGATCAACAGATAAATTTATTTTGACAGAAGGTTTTAAGTCTTAAGATGGAGAGAATCCAATTCCATAGACCATATCAGAATCACAAATGTTATCAGATGATGGTAAACATGAGTAATCATGATTAATTGGAGGAGCAATGTTAGAAAATCCAACACCACACTTTCCTCCTTTGATCTTCTGAGTCATTTGTGACTTGATTATTCCTTCAACCATTGTTGATGAAAGTTCAAATTTCTCAACAGTCAATTTAACCGTGGCTAATTCACTGTTGAGTCGATTAATTTCTAGAGCGAGTTCATTGTTTCTATTTGTCAAGTCATTATTAGTACATTCTTTATCATGAAGATTTAATTTCAAATTATATATTGTTTTGTTTAAACCTTCAAGTTTTTCTTTAAAAATCTTTTCATTTGACTTGTGTTTGCTAGCTTGATACTGAAGTTTTTCAACTTCCATTATCAGGCTCTCATTATGAACTCTGTATCTTTGAACTTTCTCAACACATGTATTTTTACATAGATTATCATATACCTTTGGTTCTGAAGTTTCCCCTTCTGTTTTCTCTGCCTTCTTGACCATGAATGCTTTCATTTCATCAGCTAGTTCTTCCACTGGAGCACTAGCAACAGTCTTTGGATCAATGCATGGACTTTTGATGTGAGCTCAACAGTGTATTCATCATTCACACTTTCTTCTTCAGCAACCTTTTCAACCTGATCTTCCTTCACAACATTCTCCTTATCTTCTACCACTTTCTCATCCTCTATTTCAACTTTCTCCTTCTCTTCTTCCACCGTAGCAAACAAACCCTCCAACAAATCATCAGACACGAATTCAGCAAACAAATTTTCCTCCTCTTCTGGTTCTAAACAATCTTAGCAATAAAAGCAGTAGACAAATGTAAATCAAGAGCCTCCATTTGATCAGACCAGTCATATTCAGCATTAGTTTGAGAAACTAATGCTTTAGTTCCACCAGAAGTACTTGCTTTGTCTTTCTTGGGCTCTATCTCCACAGTCACCATCTTCTTCGGGCCTTCATTTTGACCAGTTTTTGGTTCAGTACACTCTCTGGCGAAATGACCTGGTTTGTCACAGTTGTAACACCTCAGGTTAGATTTATCGAAACCAATTTTGCTAGAATTGTTAACGCCAAACATTTTCCTCCCAGTTCTTCTAGCAAAATTCTTCGCCCTGTAAACTACCATGGCCATTTGATACTTGATGTCATTTTCTTCAACATCATCCGGATTAACTTGTTGAAGATCATCAACCAGAACATTTGGAGCAGTAAGTCTTCCGGCCATGAAAGCTTCATAACTCGTCATGAAAGTGGTGAAAAGAGCAAGATGCTCCTCAGCAATCTGAACAGTTTGTTTTGATGGACTAGTGGTAGCAACATAAGCATGTTGACCACTCTGAGAATCTTGAGATTGAGAGACTTGTTGATGAATTATGGGGGAATAATGTTGAGCAGCTGGAACATGAACTTGGTGGTTTACTGCTGGTTGAATAAAAGAAGATGCTGCACTTCCAGATTGTTGTTGCTGACACATTTGCGTATAACTGACATAGTAATTCGGATTACTAGCCATCTTTGCATAGAGAGCAGTTCCTTCAGCACCCAGAGAACTAAGATGATTAGCAGCACGCTGCTTATCGTCCATAGCATAAGACTTGATTGTTGAGATGAGATCAGTCAACTGAAGAGTATACAAGTCTTTGGTTCTCTTTATCAATGTACAATTGTTATTCCAACTGTAAGGAAGTGAGTTTAGTAACTTCTTGTTCACAGTGATGGGTTCCAGAGTAATACCCGCACTCTTCATTTTTGTGACCAGTCTAACAAACCTGGCCATCTGAACTTCCAGCTCTTCACCAACAATATGATTGAACATGTTGAACTCTTGATTCAACATATCCTTTTTGCTCTCTCTCATGTCTTTGTTGCCCATAATCTGAGACTCCAGAGCATCCCAAAGCACTTTAGCACCCCTGAACTCTTGAAACTTTTGTGAGATCTCAGTAGTAAGAGCCATTGTGATTGCAGCATACGCTTTATCATCCAATTCCATCTCTTGATGTCGTCTTCATCCCACAAATGTTCAGGTTTCTGTACCATTTCACCTTTATCATTTTTGTACAACGGAATGTAAGGACCATACTGGATTGATCTCCACATCTTCGGTTCCGTGTAAATAACATATCTCTTGAATCGGAAAGCCCAATCAGAATAATCATCTTCACAGAGAAGCCTCGGTGGCTTGTTACCAGTTCCAATTTCCGTGTCTAAATGAAGTGAAGCAGTAAGATGCTTCAAATTCGGTGTTGTTGAAGCCATAGTGATCAGAAAGTCAAAACTCTGGTTTTCGTGCGAGAAAAGAACTCGTGCGAAAATTGATTTCGCGCGGCACAACTTTTCGCGCAAAGGAGAAATTCGTGCGAATTCGCAAAATTTACTTTTCACGCGAATCGCACAAAAAGTAACTTAGCGAAAACACCACTTATCGCGTGCGAGAACTTGCAGATCAAGCGAAAACGTCGATTTTGCGCAGAAACAGATTACCAACTGTTTGTTCACGCGAATGTCACCTCCATTTCACTGATTAAGTTTGATCAAACCAATTTTAATCCAATTTTAATGAATTTTAAGTCAATTTTAATCAAACTTAAGCTTAAAGTCCACTAATTCAGTTCAATTCGGTCCAAATCAGTCCAAATCCTCCACAATCGAGCAGCATAACATTGCCATCTCAAAATCTAAAGTTATCAATGATGAATTCTTCAAAAATCGAGTAGAACTCAATCCAATTCTTCTCCAAATCGTGGTTCAAGAGCCTAATGCTCTGATACCAATTGTAAAACCTCTGAAAACTCCCAAGAAATCAATACACACGATCTCAATCACGTGAATGCGGAATGTAAACGTGATTGGATAGAAAAGAAGATTGGATTGAACAAGAAATGCTTCTTCGATTAAAACAAACAACCTATTACAGGTCTTGTGCGATTTCGCACAGATAGGTATGATAATGAATGAAAAGCTTAATTACAAAACGAAATCTAGCTATTTATACTAAACACATGGTTCTCGCGCGAGATGCCTTTCGCGCGGCCTAGTCTTTCGCGTGAGTCTTCATCTCGCGTGGAAGCTGTTCTCGCGTGAGAGCTGCTTCTCGTGTGACTTCTGGATTTCGCATATGATGTTTTGCCGAGCCTTGATTTGTCTTCTACATACTAGCTTGTCAACATCACACAAGGACCGAGGTGAGTTCATAACTATTCCTCTTTTTAATCATTTAAATATTTTGGGGCTGGAATATATGTTGTAATTGAAATTACAAATTATTTGTGTATTATGTTAAATAATAATTGAATCACATTTATGATTACATATGGTTACTATGAAAATCCTTCTCTGTAAACTGGGCTATTAACAAGGCAGGGAACTTTTGGATAGTACTATCGGGGAGTGACTGACCCCCACAAAGGTTTGGACATGTGGTCCTTATCAGATGCATAAAGATCTCGCTGTCATTCGGGATGACTTGTTCTGGTGTGAGAAGGCAGATATGCGCTATATAAAGTTTGCCATTATAGTTCCACTTACAACCCATATGAGGATAAATATAAAGAGAGGATTCGCGCCCTCTGATTTGAATTATTATAAATAACATAATATATACATGAAAATGATATTAAACTATGATACATGGGCAAATCCTATGTGAAGGATTTGTTGGGCTTGTACATAGTGGGTATGTGGGATAGCGGGTTCACCTTATTAAAAAAGGTTCCGACAGGCTATTCATATACCGGTGAGTAATTTAAACTCACACTTTTACAATAAACCCTTCTTTGAATGATAATTGATGATTTATCAAATATGTTTTACTTACCTATGAACTCACCAACCCTGTGTTGACACTTGATTTACATGTATTCTCAGGTATCTACTAGGAGCTTATGGACATGCACATAGGATCGTATAAGAGCTCAAGATACATATTGGTTATTGATAAGACATGATTAGACGTATTGTTAAGAAACAATATATATATTTATTTCCGCTGCGTATAATATCTAATGCTCTGAATAATAATGGATTGATTATCTAAAACTTATCATATAGATAACTGCATCTCATGTGTAACTACTGTGTTCGATCCTGTTTGCTCACCCCTCCGTGATAGATTCCAGACCCGGAATTTGAGGGTGTGACACGTACCGTACGATGATTAGCGATCAGTAGTGGGGCGTCACCGGATGAAACGACATAACCGAGAGCAAGGTGTTTCACTTGGGGGGCTGCAGAGGGGGTCTATGGTCGTCTAACGACCACAGTTGGAGTCCGGAGGGCTGTCGGAGTTGATGTTTTGGCCAAACAAAAGTTGACCGTGGAGAGGGGATTTCGAAGGAGTTGTCGATGGAAAGGGGGAGTTCACCATGGCTATGCAGTCGTGGGGGTTTTAAAGAACATGAGGTAGTCGGTTATGGTGATCCGAGGGGGAAGGGGGTCGGTTATCAATTAGGCTTTTTAGGATAAGTTGATAACTTGATTGAATATATAATTACAATAAGGAGGTAGACTTACAATTACAATATATATTACATATATGTATATATATATATATATACAATTTATTTCAATAAATATATAATTTACTTTCATTATTTTTTTGTAATACAATTTATAATAATTATAGTTGTTTAGTGATAGTTTGTTTTGTAGAAATTTACGAATAACCAGGTAATGAGAAACTATAATTTAACGGGTAACTAGGTTAATGGTGATTACCTGGAAAACAAGGGATGTCACATCATCCCCTTGTTGAAAGAATTTTCGTCCCGAAAATTAAAACATCAGGTTAACGAAGAAACACCAGATTTTGTTAAACACAGAAGAATGTTCTGAACTTGCTTAAGATAGGATTTCTAGAGTTTCTGAAATAAACCCAAAACAAAGAGATGTAAGGTTTCACGCGAGTTGTGACATCATCCCCTTGTTGAAGGGAATTTCGTCTCGAAATTGAAAGGAATGATTTCTTAAAAATGATACCTTAAGAAGTAGATGCCTGATCGTTGAACAGTTGTGGATACTTCTATTTTATTTAATCCTCGCATTCCCAGGTGAATTCTGGTCCATGCTTCGAGTTCGACCTAACACGCACAATAAGGATCTTGCTACGCTTTAGGGTTTTGACTTCTCGATCCATGATCTCCACTGGTTCTTCAACGAAAAAAAGTTGTTCATTGATTTCTAGTTCCTACAATGGAACGATAAGTGATTCATCAGCCAGGCATTTCCTCAGATTTCACACGTGAAACACGTTATGTATTTCTCTGAGTTCTTCAGGTAAGTTCAGCTGATAAGCTACTGGACCAACTCGTTTGATAATCTAAACATCCCAACGTATCTATGGTTTAGTTTTCCACGCTTTCCAAAGCGTATTACACCTTTCCTAGGTGAGAATTTTAGAAGTACTTTATCACCAGTCTGAAAATCTAACGGTTTACGATGCTTATCAGTATCTCTTCTGTCAATCACGTGCTATTGCCATACGGTTTCGAATTTGCACAATCTTCTCCGTCATTTCGTGCTCAAGCTCAGGACCCGTAAGTTGGCTTCTCCAACTTCTGCCTAACAAATAGGTGATTGACACTTGCGTCCATGCAGTGCCTCAAATGGAGCGGCCTTGATTGAGATGTGATAGTTGTCATTGTAAGAAAACTCAACTAATGGTAAGTGAGTTCCCCAGCTGTTGCCAAAATCAATCACACAGGCACGCAACATGTCTTCTAGAGTCTGGATCGTACGCTCACTCTGAACATCAGTTTGAGGATGATACGCCATGCTCATGTCTAGCCATGTTCCCAATGATCATTGTAAAGATTGCTAGAAATGTGAAGTGAATCGAGCATCATGAACAGATATAATGGAAATTGGCACACCGTGCTGAGAGACTATTTCTCTTAGGTAGATACAAGTCAACTTGAATATTCGATCAGTCTCTCGGATTGCCAGGAAATATGCAGATTTCATCAAGCGATCTACAATCACCCAAATGGTTTCGCATCCGCTGGGAGTCCGAGGTAGTATCGTGATGAAATCTATTAATATGTTCCACTTTCATACTGTAATTTCCGGTTGCTGAAGTAAACCGGATGGCTTTTGATATTTACCTTAACCTTAGAACAGGTTAAATCTGCTTACATAAGTGGTAATATCAGCTTTCATGTTTGGCAACCAGTATAGAACCTTTAAATCTTGATACATCTTATCCGAACCCAGATGAATAGAATATCATGACTTATGAGATTCATCCATTACCACCTTTCGTAATTATCCATATAAAAGAACCCATATTCGTTCCATGAAATAACAGATTCCGTCAGTTTGGTCTCTAATTGCTTTTCCATGCCCCGCATGGACTCTCCCTTCAGGTTCTCGTCCTTCACAGCTTCAAGTTGAGCATTACGGATTTGATCAGGTAATCTGGTATGGATGGTAAAATGTAATGCTCAAACTCATATTCGCTTAGAGGTCTCCTCTCGACTTAAGGCGTCAGCTACTACGTTAGCCTTACCCAGATTAATGGAGCATATATTGTCATATATAGTGTGTCCGTCGCTTGACGAATAGTCTAGGCTTAATGTTATACACCTTGTAAACACATGAAACTGGGTCATTCGCAGGAGCATATGCGAATGAGACTCAGTCGTACGACTGAGCCATGCTAATGGACCAGTCGTGCGACTGAGAGATGCGATTGGGACATTCGTAAGACTGAACCATAAGAATGGTCCAGTCATACGATTAAACCATACGCATGGTCCAGTCGTACGATTGAACCACACGTATGGTCCAATCGCACGAATGGGCCCAGTCGCATCTAATATGGGCCGAGGCCTATATATACCAGTTTCAATGTGTAGAAACCTAAGGGTTTTAGAGAGTGTGCCCGGCGCCCAGGCGCTGCCGGATGAGAAGGGAGATCATGCTCGATCTCCCCTTGCCAAAAGTCTTGATTCTTAAGTTGTAACGAGCTTAAAATCGTTATGTTTTATCAATGAAATCATTCGATTATTGTTCGTACCATTGTTTATCTTTTGGTTTTATCCTTCCGTCAAGAACGCGCTCGAAATGTCTACCGATCCAGTGACTTCACAATTGGTATCAGAGCCAGGTTACTGCTGGAATGATCTAACAATCATTCTAGCAACCCGAGCTCTTGATTTCTGGATCAAAGTTCAGTTCTTTGACGTTAAACCCCTTCGTGTTCTTCGTGTTCATCTTGTTTTGCTCAAATCTCATTGCGCGTGATGTTTATTTGTTAAAAGCGGACTCGGAATCTTCTTCAGATCATAAAACGAATCCAGTGATACAATTTTGTGTTGTATCTCGTCCAAATCATCGGATTAGGGTTTTTCAGCCTTGTGGCGGCTGCAGATCTGGTTTTCTGCGTTCAGACCCGTTCATGCGATTGGGCCATGCGACTGGGCCTCATTCGCACGATTGAACAATTCGTATGGTCCATTTGTACGTCTAACCAAGTCGTATGTCCATCCGTACGAATGAACATTCATTCGCACGACTGACCCTTTCGTGTACTTCATTCGCACGACTTACCCATTCGGAGTATTCATTCGCACGAATCACCCATTCGTTCGTATGTTTTCATTCATCTGTTCAAGTCGCAAGAATGAGCTGTGTACCAGACCAAAAAAAAAGAGTCTGGAACAGCTTCTTGCACGAATTTTTCCTTAAACCATTTTTATCAGTCGGGAAGCCTTCTGAAAAAGTCTGGTAAAATAAATTTTTTTTGGGAAAATAGTGAAGATTTTCTTGGAGAGTCTATGCAAGAGTTGAGGATGAGCAAAGCACATTCACCCTGAGTTTCTTATGTCAAACAAGTTCGATGGATACCCCATTATTCGTTGGACTTCCAGAATCGGTGAATGTTGTTAGAACACGAAAGAGAGAAGAGAAGATGTCAGCTGTCAGGTGCTGATTTTGTGGGGTAGTCAGGAGCATCTGACTATTTATGGGCCAATCAAGTTATATTTATCCGCACAGAGAGGATTCTCATTCTTAGGGGGAATCCATGTATAGAGAAATTGAAGACGCATCAGAAAGTGATGATGTGAGCAGGTTTCTGATGATGAATCTTCGTGCATGCTGATTTGTTTGATATTGTCAGCTGTGGATTGGAACCTTCAACCTTTTGCCCAATACATCGTATGAAGACGACAGGAGAGCACAATGTATATATATTGGGATATGCTGAACGTGAGGGGGAATTTCTACAGTTGGAAATGTTAAACAGGTTAGACTGTGTGAAGATTGAAGCAATGGAAACTGGTCATGTCATTATCTGGAAAAATCAGTCATTTGGGGAATCTTACTGCTATGATGGTGTTCTGCAAAGTAAACGAAAGCTATTGTGCCTAAATTCATTTTCAGGGATATTGTGGTAACCTGACTGATCGGCAATGTTGGCTAATATGGTTGTTCGTTTGATTCTATTGGAAACCAGAGTAAAGATTGACTGAAGATTGTAAGAGGTGTTATCTACTATTCTCAAGCAACGTCCAAGAGGGAATTTGATGGAGCATATATTGTCATATATAGTGTGTCCGTCGCTTGACGAATAGTCTAGGCTTAATGTTATACACCTTGTAAACACATGAAACTGGGTCATTCGCAGAGCATATGCGAATGAGACTTAGTCGTACGACTGAGCCATGCTAATGGACCAGTCGTGCGACTGAGAGATGCGATTGGGACATTTGTAAGACTGAACCATAAGAATGGTCCAGTCATACGATTAAACCATACGCATGGTCCAGTCGTACGATTGAACCACACGTATGGTCCAATCGCACGAATGGGCCCAGTCGCATCTAATATGGGCCGAGGCCTATATATACCAGTTTCAATGTGTAGAAACCTAAGAGTTTTAGAGAGTGTGCCCGGCACCCAGGCGCTGCCGGATGAGAGGGGAGATCATGCTCGATCTCCCCTTGCCAAAAGTCTTGATTCTTAAGTTGTAACGAGCTTAAAATCGTTATGTTTTATCAATGAAATCATTCGATTATTGTTCGTACCATTGTTTATCTTTTGGTTTTATCCTTCCGTCAAGAACGCGCTCGGATATCTACCGATCCAGTGACTTCACACAGATGATATCTGATTGCACAGTCGTAGTCGTTCAACAGCTCGACCTAACGCCGTTGTCTCATGTTTAACTCCTTCTGTTCAAAGATGTGCTGGAGACTCTTGTGGTCGGTATAAATGGTGCACTTGGTACCATAAAAGTAATGTCTCCATATCTTTAGTGCAAGTACAATAGCTCCCAATTCTAAATCATGTGTCATGTAATTCTTCTCATGAACTTTTAGTCGGCGGGAAGCATATGCGATTACCTTCTCGCGTTGCATTAGCACACAACCGAGACCTTGAATGAAAGCATCATAATAAACCACAAAATCATATGTTCCCTCAGGAAAAGATAGAATCGGTGCCGTACAGAGTTTCTGTTTCAGATGCGGATTCCTATTTGTCACCCCAATTCTATGTAGTGCCTATATGAGTTAACGTCGTGAGAGATTGAGCAATTTTCGAAAACCCTTTGATGAACCGCCGATAATAGCCAGCCAACCCAAGAAACAGTCGTACCTCAGTCGGAGTCTTAGATGTAGCCTAGTTCTGATGGCTTATATCTTTTTCGGGTCAACATGTATTCCATTCTCATTGACCACATGACCCAAGAATTGGACTTCTCGTATCTAGAAGTCACACTTTGAAAACTTAGCATATAATTGTTCTCGTTTTAGCAGCTCCAAGATCAGTCTAAGGCATTCCTTGTGTTTATAAGATTGTCATCGATAAAGACAATGACAAACTTATCCAAATAGGGTTTGCACACTCGGTTCATGAGGTTCATGAAAACCGCTGGTGCGTTGGTCAACCCAAATGGAATAACCAAAACTTGTAGTGACCATATCTAGTTCTGAACGCGATCTTTGAAATGTCCTCATCTCAAACCCTCAGTTGGTGATATCCGACCTCAGATCTATCTTGGAATAAAAACTCGACCCTTGAAGCTGATCGAACAAATCATCGATGTGCGGAAGAGGATAACGATTCTTAACCGTCGCTTTGTTTAATTCCCGATAATCAATACATATTCTGAAAGTTCCATCCTTCTCTTTCACGAAAAGCACTAGAGCTCCCCAGGATGAAGAGCTGGGATGTATGAATCCCTTTTCTAACTATTCCTGCAAGTGCTTAGACAACTCTTGTAATTCATTTGGTGCCAGACGGTACGACGCCCGAGTGATCGGAGCTGCTCCAGGTTCTAACTCAATCTGGAACTCTACCTACCTGTTTAGAGGAAGGCTAGGTAAGTCTTCAAAAATATTTCTAAAAAGTCTCTAACAACTGAATATTTTAACACGCTTCTCATCCGCCTTCTTTTCAGTACCTAGTGTCAGTAAAGCGAAAAGATTTTTCTTAAGACATTTATGCGCCTTCACTTATGAGATGATGCCAAAACAGCACCAACCTTGTCACTTTCTACCGTAAGGATCCCATCACTAGGAAGAGTTAACTTAATCAGTTTGTTTCCACAATGATCTCTATTTGGTTTTTGGACAGTCAATCCATTACAACCACGACATCAAAGATACCATGGGTAATAGGAAATCAGATTTATATTAAACAAATGTCTAGACAAACCAAGATTACAACTGCCAAGCACATGGGTGATAGTTATAGTTCTACCATCGGTTACTTCTATGGTAGATGTTCAGACTTAAGCTGGTAAGAAATAAACTGGGTATGAAACTTCAATCGACACTCGAATGAAACAAAGCACAGGTTGTTTACACTCATAACATCCTTTTGTGCTTCTTGTGGCTGAGAAAACTTGTCCTGGATGTTCACACGACGGTTCTTGAAGGTATGGCTAAGTTTCCCCACAGCGCTCTCAAATGTTCTTATTGCATGGCCCATGGCTATTATAGTTTCACTTGTTCTTTGTAATGGAAAGGCGAACATGTAATAGACGAGGTCATCATAATATCTTGCTATTCAGTCCTACGCTAAATGTAGTCAGCTAGAAAAATCCGATTGGATCCCACCACGGGGGAACAAACAAATGTAACATACACCTAAACATGATATATATCAAATGAAATGCATGTTGGAACACTCAAATTACCAGACTCTAAGTCTTAAGATCAATCCATGAACAAGAACTACATGTGTAGAGAGTATCATCACTCTATTACAACTTCTGAAGATATGGCACATCGTAGATGAATATTATTACACGATCACTAAAATGCTAGAATGAGCAACATCTCATAGAGACTAGGATTAATGTCATCATATGAATCTCATTAAAGCTCGAGGTAGATGAGAACTTTTATACGAGTAGAATGAAGGATTGTTTCCATATTAATAGTGAAGTTTTATGAGAACGGAGACCTCATGTCTCAAAGTATAGATATGAAAATTTGTACTGATTATGACCGTTATCACCCGACATAGTTTGCCAGACTTCTCATGCATGACAAATTACAATTACGTGTGCACCCGTGATTCTAATTTTCTTTGCCTGGTCACCCCTGGTTCCTCCTATCCGAGGAACATACCTTGTCAAGTACCGAGTGTTATCAATTATAGAGGTATCAAAGATATAGTTATTAAACCAAGGGTCAATTAACCAAGGTTGTACAAAGGATTCGGTTAAGAAAAACATTCACTTGGTTAAGAAACCATTCATGTACTTAGGTCAGATGGGTAAGATAGCATTATCGTACGTAAACCCTGATAAGTTGTCTCCCATTCTCTATAGTAGTCACCATTGCAGCTATTGCCTACTCCGCATGGTAGGGGAGAAGTTATAACGTATGTAACGAAAGTATGACATACGTATCTCTCGTTCGAGAAAGCATTTAACAGGAGGAAGGACATGCTCCTGATGAACCATCCAAGCCAGGTACCAATGGTATTGTATCCGATTTTGAAATGTATGACGTAAAAGGTAGGGTAAATCATTAAGCATAATTAACCTTCTCGCGACTCACAGTAACTCGGAGTTACTCGTGCTAAGGAACAGGTGGTAACAGCGGAAAATCAGTACGAACTGGCCTTTTCCCTTAGACTTAGCATAAGAAAATGAAAATACCATCCCTGTAATCGAACGCTCACAGGAATACCTCAAGCAAATAGTTCTCAAGCAAGCAAAGCAAGAAAGTATAACTTAATAATCTACGTGTGTGTAACTAATGCAATCTAGTTATAGTATAAAATTCAATGCATATGAATGCTCATTTTAGTTCACAATAACTGGGGCTCTGATACCAATCTGTCACCCCTCAAAATCCGCTAACGGGATTTCACCGTCAGGCGTGTGACACACCAGGATCTCATATAGCACCAATTACACCAGAGATTATAATTGCAAAACATCTCATTAAAAATCAGACTTTGAAATCAACCATAAAAGTTTTAAACTTGCAGAAGTGTTTTGAAAACAGTAAGTTAACAATCACTAAAGTCATATGCATTTAAACCATAAAGCAATTAATTTCTAACAAAATAAACTGATTGAGTGATAATGTATGCCATGAATGCATCCCTAGCTGAGTCCTTAGCTTTGTGCATCCCTGTGACCTGAGAAACATGTTAAAATGCGTCAACATAAAGTTGGTGAGTCCATAGGTTTAATCAACAAGTAATGTGATAGAAAGCGTTTCATATGGATTAGTATGTAAAGCATATCGACAGGTAGCTAGCGTATAAACAAGTTACTTAGTGTTTTAAACCGAAGCTGACTATGTGTCTTTTATGCCTTTCCACCACGTCTATCACAGACCGTGGCAATCGTTAGGTCATTACGCACCAGTTTGACCTCCATTCAAGCTAGCGCGACTAGCCCGGGTGGGTTTGTCAAACCCAGTAGTACTACTCAGAATTACCTCGCTAATCCCATTACTAACGGTTTGATACTATAAGGACTTTCACATGTGTCTACACTAACGTAACAAGCTATATCAATAATACTGACAACCATAACAAAAATATGTTCTCATGTTTTCTCCCCAAAAAAGGAAAGAATATAAAATAGAACCGTGAAAACTCACATTAATTGCACAGCAGCAAATAAACGATAGTACAAAGAATAGGGTTCTGATTATCCTGTGTTTCATTAAGTATATATATAATTAATATAAATTATAAACATAATGACTGTACGGTTTCGCGTCTCACGAATCGGGTACGGTGTCGGTTATCACGTATTCAAAGTCATGTATTAATATACTCTTTATATATTTTAGTTATACCTTATTTATAACAAACCCACATTATATTTTACCAACCACACACGCATATATAACAAGTGTTTATATATATATATGTATGTATATATATATATATATATATATCACATGACATATAACGCATATAAATAATATACATACTATATATCACTCATATAATAGATCGCATACGAGACGAACCCACATTATATTTACATGAATAACACAAGTACCTTTCACTCCTACATACGCATGAACTATCATCCCCATACATAATCACATTTGTCATCACCCCAAATATTTCCAACACATGATTAAGACTCATGCACCAAACTAAAACATTAATGCATACCAATCCGCCCACGAAAACATCACAACCGACCCATCTATTTCTGAATGTATGTATTTATATATGCATCCACATGCCGACAATTACCTACATAAATTGCAGCACACAAAACTCATGGTCACCTACATTTATTCATCCATTAAACCCACCCATCATTATGAATACACACCACATATTTCACACCTACTTGCATAACTACACACTACACATTAAATGCCATACACAACAACACACATATATACGCATATGCACACCTACTGCCATGCCCACCTATATTCATAATTAATGACACAAGCTCATGAAAACATTGCCATACATGACCCAACATAAACACATATGTGCACCATGGAACTTACGTACAATGAAAACATACCTGTACTTAGACAACATGCATACACATCCACGCATAACATGCATACCAAGTCATGTACATACAAAACAAACTGCCACCAAACCATACACCATACTATGTACAACATCCACACATACACCTTGGACACACACCATCGTAGAAAATTCGCACATACAAACTCACGGCTGGAACAAACTTACACACACACCTCGGTCACGCATCAACAGAAGCATCCAACTACCAGGACCCATCTACACATACCCATACACACAAGCATATATATACATACGCAGATACATTTATAAGTATATATAACGCAGCACACACACCTATATATATATAAATATATATATATATATACATATATATATAGATATATACATACATACATACATACCTATATACATATATATATACATATAAATATATATATACATATAAATATATATATACATATAAATATAACATATATATATTCATATATATATATATATGTGTGTGTTGTCTATATATATATTATATATATATGTATGTATGTATGTATGTATGTATATATATGTATGTATGTATGTATGTAGTAGTATGTATGTATGTATGTATGTATGTATGTATGTATGTATGTATGTATGTATGTATGTATGTATGTATGTATGTATGTATGTATGCATGTATGTATGTATGTATGTATGTATGTCTGTATGTATGTATGTGTGTGTGTGTATGTATGTATGTATGTATGTGTGTGTGTATGTATGTATGTGTGTGTATGTATGTATGTATGTATGTATGTATGTATGTATGTATGTATGTATGTATGTATGTATGTGTGTGTGTATGTATGTATGTATGTATGTATGTATGTATGTACGTATGTATGTATCGTATGTATGTATGTATGTATGTATGTATGTATGTATGTATGTATGTATGTATGTATGTATGTATGTACGTATGTATGTATGTATTTATGTATGTATGTATGTATGTATGTATGTATGTATGTATGTATGTATGTATGGTTATGTATGTGGTTGTGTGTGTATGTATGTATGTATGTATTTATGTATGTATGTATGTATGTATGTATGTATGTATGTATGATGTATGTGTGTATGTATGTATGTATGTATGTGTGTATGTATGTATGTATGTATGTATGTATGTATGTATGTATGTACAATAACAACGACAACAACAACTTATCCAGTATATCCTACTGGAAGTAGGTCTAGAAGGGTTGGATGGTGGCAAATCTTACCTCTATCTATTAGGATAGAGACCGCTTCTAATGAGACCCCTGGCTCGGAGAAAAAACACAATATTACAGACACATTTCATATATTTCAAACAATAGTTTAGCAAAACAAAACGATAGATAGACCCACATAGACATCTCAGTCAATGAACAAACGGCAGACAAATTTACAAAATAAAAAGCGCACATTCAATAACAACACTCCTAATTACTCTACTCTATGATTGCTCTAAAAGCCCCTATTCTTAATCTTGTATTAGCACTTCACATATAAAGGACAAGGAGAGTCTAGCTATGTCACAAGAATGCACTATCTCAACTGATTCCCACTAACAGTCTTTAACCTTAATTCTACGACTCCAGTCACTCCTATCCTCGATCATGTGCTTGGAGAGGTGCAACTCTAACATTTCCCGCCTAATCAACTCCTCCCACATCAACCTTGGTCTTCCTCTACCCCTACTACCATCTAAGACAATATTATCTATAGTTCTAACGATGTTATCATCTGTCCCTCTTCACGTGTCCAAACCATCTCAATCTTCCCTCCTGAATTTGGTCAGTGGTGCATGCTACCCCTAATCTCTGTCGGAACACGTTGTTTCTTATCCGATCCATCCTTGCGTGGCTGCACATCCACCTCATCATTCTCATCTCTGCAACCTCCATCTGTCGCCCTTGTGACTTCTTCATTGCCTAACAAATCTGTTCCGTATAACATAGCAGGTCTTACTGCTACTCTATAGAACTTTCCCTTTAGCTTTGTTGGGAACCTCTTGTCACATAAAATCCTTGACGCTACTCTCCATTTGCACCATACTGCCTGGACACGGTGGGCTACATTAATGTGAATCTCTCCGTTCTCCTAGACATACGAGCCAAGATACTTGAATCTACTCTTTTATGGAACCACCAGATCCTGAATACTAATCTGGGTGTCCTCTTCATTCGCACCACTGAAGTTACAATGCATGTATTCCATTTTAGAGCGACTTATCCTTAAGCTGTTGTGCTCTAATACCGTTCTCCACTCTTCTAACCTATCATTAGCATTCTTTATTCTTTACTATTAACACGATGTCATCAGCAAATAACATGCAACACGGAACTAGCCCCTATATAGACTTGCACAGCTCATCCAAAACTACCGTGAAAAGAAATGGACTCAATGCTGATCCTTGGTGGAGACCACCTCCACTGAAAAGAAATCAGTATCACCCACCGGCGCACGCACACATGTTTTCACCCCCTCATACATATCCTTGACTAAAGTAATATATCCCTCTGAACCTTTTTCCCCGTAGACTTTCCTAAATAAGTTTTTTGCGGCACACTATCATAGGCTTTTTCCAGGTCGATGAAGACCATATGGAGATCCCTCTTCTTTTCTTTATATTTCTCTATTACCCTCTGTAACACCCGTAATTTCTTATTAAAGGAATTAAAAGAATGAAATAGAAAGAAAGGGAAAGGAAATAAAGAGTCTACTTTTGTGGAAGGGCCAAAAGTGCCAAATGGGCAAAGTTCACATTAATTTTGTACAAAAGGGAGGCATGGCCGCCCATAATGCCTGCATATCCTTTCATTCGAATTCTCAGAGAAAAGAAAACAGAACTCGATATTTTTAGAGAGAGAAAGCACAAAAGTAGAGAATTCTTGGGATTTTTGAAGAGTAATCTGAAAACTAGAAGTTTTTGGTAAGAAATCTCGAGTTCTTGAAGTTTTAGATGATTCTAGAACCGTATGTGTGCTTATAAATGTGTTTGTGTGTTCGGTGGTATGTGTGTGTGTTTTAGGTGTTAGAAACAACTGAGAAGTTCAAGGAAGGGATATCAAAACCCGAAGACAAACTGAGGTGAGTTTCTAGACCCCTTTTTACCTGTTTTAAACGTTTTGGGGCTGGAAAATGCATGTAAGTATGTTTTATAAAATTTGGGTTTTATACCCGTATGATTTGAATGTATGAATGTATGTGTTTATGTTAAGTTTTGCCTAGAATCATGTGAGCATGTTTAGAACTAGGCATTATGATGTTTGGGACATGGAATATGAATTAGACACATGAACAGGTTACAAATATGTCTGAAATTTGGACTTAGAATAATAAGTACAAGTTAATGAGTCCAATAGTGCTTATACGCCCAAGGAAGTGCCTTAGAAATAGGCTAAGTGGGTAATGTGTCCAAGCCTGTAATATGTCCAATAGTCCTAAAACGACCAGACTCATAAGTCTGAAAATTTGCTAAGTATGGGGACTTATAAGTCCTAACAACTCATGAGTCCCACAGTACCCATGAGTCTGAAAACTAAGTAAAGGGTGAAAAGTCTGAATTCTGGTCGTATGACCAGAAAAATTTTCTAAGTATGGGATGGTACGACCAACAGGGTTAATACGACCAACAGGGGTCATACGCCCAGCAGTGCTCATACGTCCAGAGCCTGAAAATTTTCTAAGTGTAGCTGATGTGTCCGACAGTGGTGGAACGCCTAGAACAGGGCTCATACGCCCAAAATACTTAAACTTTTTAACATATTCCCTTGGAGTTTGTGCAGTAGGGTTTCACCTGAATGTTGACTAGGACGTTATTGAATGTGAATGATGATGTTTGAATGTAATAATATCCTTTTCTTAATATTATAATTAATATTATGATTAGGGATATTATTAAGAGTATGAATAATATTATTTATAATTATTAGTATTATTATTATTAATATGCTTATTAATAATAATACTGTATGTTTCTATGTGGAATGATCATGATCAATAATTATTATCATAATAAAGTGAAAGATTAATGATAATGAGGAATGGAACGTGAACGAATGAACGAAAGTCTTGCAAGCAAATGAATGGAGGTGCACACCCCTGGCAGGTGTTAGCTCAACTGTGATGCGGGTTCGCTACCCCGAAGGATGCACACAGGATCAATCCTTGAGATTGATATAGAGGTGAGTGACTTGGTGTCACAACAGACTCACAGGAATGTAGGTCAATCTTCGTGATTGGCTTAGAGGTGAGTGACTTGGTGTCACAACAGACTCACAGTATGTAGGTCAATCTTTGTGATTGACTTAGAGGTGAGCGACTTGGTGTCGCAACAGACTCACAGCTTAATTGAAGAGGAATGATAAAAGTACGAATTGAACGATGATGAAGATAATGAAAGTATTACCTATGTGTACGTACGATGTATGATCACCTGTGAAAATGAGGAACGGTTTTGAACGAAAAGTAAAGTATTTTAACTATAAAACTAGAACTCACTCAGCAACGCTGACTTTTATGTATTTTCCAGTTGGCAGGTGACAGGTTGCTGAGGATGGCACACGGGGGTGGCTACTTGGCGGGCAAGACTGACATCCATTATGTTTTGACGATACTGTTGTTTTGTAATTCATTCAATTAAATATTTGTGACTTGTGAACTAAAATGTATTGCTTAACAACAGTGTTTTAAATGAATGGATGGTTTTGTTAAACTTAATTCCGCTGCTTAAAATTATATTATGTATGTTTTATGCTATGAATGACCAACTGTGAGGTGCCCGGGAAGGGGGCCTTACAAGTTGGTATCAGAGCTAAAGTTTAAGTGAAACGGGTAAATTTTCAAATTAAACCTCAACTTAAACTGAGAATGGGACGGAAAGAGGGATGTCAGCCCGAGTAGCCATGTGCCATCAGGTATTGCTTTCTTAAAAATCAACCAGACTTATGTGCGTGTGCTATATGTGATTTATGTGTTCTTAGTAGATTTAGATACTGATGTAGTCAGGATAGGAAATGCTGGGGTGTGAAGAGTAAAGTAAGTGGCTAATCACAACTGGCCACTGTAGTTAGGGACTTACTATACTTGACATAAACTGGGCTGTTTCCTTGAATGACTGTTTTAGTGTTTGAATCTTATAGTGCATAGGAAAATGGCTGGGAAGAAACCTTCTAAGGCTGCTAGAGGTAGAGGTCGTCCGCGTACGACTAGGAACAGTACTAAAGCTCCTGAGACGACTCCTGTGAACCCTGAGGTTCCTAACCGGAATGAAGAAACCGAGAATGCGAGCCTGAATGCCTCAGCTAGGGAGGCGATTGCTGATGAGGTACACCAAGTCCTGCAGGCAGTTATGCCATCTGTGGTGACTGATGTTATTCGTGCTGTGAGGAATGAGGAAAGGAAGGAGAAGGAGGATAGGAGAGGGTCAACTGGGAAGGAAAGCAAGGGAGGAGAGGAACGACCAGATCCAGAGATAGTAGTATCTGATGAAGAGGAAGATGATGTGGTAGGGGTGACAACCAAGGGATGCAATTACGGGGCATTCCAGAGGTGCAGGCCCCCGACTTTTGATGGAAATGGCAATGCTGCGGCTGCCCATCGATGGGTAAGGGAGATGGAGGCGGTACTCGAGATCAGTGAGTGCCGGGAAGATCAGAAGGTGAAGTTTGCCACCCACTTCCTTTACTGACTCAGCCCTATGTTGGTGGGACAATATTGTCCAGGCTGAGGGCAGCAGGGCCATAAGCAAGATGAAGTGGTCCGAGTTGAAGAAGCTGGTAATTGAGGAATTCTGTCCTCACAGGGAACTCGATAAGATTGAGAGGGAGTTCCTACAACTCGAAGCGGGAACCATGACCCACCAGCAGTACACTGCCAAATTCAATGAGATGGCGAGGCTGGTGCCGGATCAAGTGACGCCGGTGTCCCGAAAGATTAACCGGTACATTCAGGGACTACCAGCCGACATTCGTAGGCACTTGATTGCTGCTCGGCCAAGCACGTTTAGGTCGGCAGTGGATTTGGCTGGAAGACTCTACGATGAGAGGGAGGTAGCAGATGCGGAGGTGAAAAGGCTGGTGGGGGTGACCGAAACTGGAATGGGAAGCGGTTCGGGCGTGGTGGCTTTACCCCGAACAACAAAAGGATGAGAATGGATGACCGTAGGGTGGGTCATCAAGCTCGAGGCCCAAAAGTGTGGCAAGTGCGGGAAGGAGCATACGGGTGAGTGCAAATCGGGACTCAATGTGTCTTTCAAGTGCGGAAAGCCGGGCCACATCTTGAAAGACTGTAAGGAGCTGAGTGTTATAACTGCGGCGAGGCGGGCCATATGAGCAAAGACTGCAGGAAGCAGAGGGTGGAGAGTTCCGAGGCAAAGAAGACGGCCGGGACTGAAGGGCAGAAGGCGAGCGCCAGAGCTTTTACCATGACCAGAGAGGAGGCTAGGACGGACCCCGATGTTGTGTCAGGTACGTTTCTAGTAAATCAAACTCTTGCTTCTGTGTTATTTGATTCTGGTGCTAGTAGGAGTTTCATCTCTGCTACTTTCTGTGTTAAATTGTCTGCTAGTAGTAAATGCATTGATGAGCCCTTTGATGTAGAAACCGCTATTGGTAAGTCCACTAAAGTTACTGATGTGATAGAGGACTGTACCATAGAGTTAGAAGGCCATAGGTTTGCTGCCAAATTACATGTGATGCCCCTAGGAGGATTTGATGTAGTGTTAGGGATGGATTGGTTAGCAACCTACGAAGCGAATATCGTGTGCCGAAAAAAGATGATTAGGCTGACGGCGACTGACGGAAGTCCGGTGACAATATATGGCGATCGGGTTACGACGATTCCGAAGGTGATCTCGATGGCGGTGGCGGGAAAGTGTATGAGGCGCGGATGTAGCGCCTACTTATGTTTGTAAAGAATGTAGAGACGCCAACACCACAACTATCTAATGTACCAGTTGTGCGTGACTTTCCGGACGTGTTTCCCGAAGACTTATCGGGATTGCCACCTGACCGAGAGATCGAATTCCAGATCGACCTGATACCGGGTGCTCAACCTGTCGCAAAAGCACTGTATCGCTTGGCTCCGACGGAGATGAAAGAGTTGATGGAGCAACTGCAGGAGTTGCTTGACAAGGGCTTTATTAGACCGAGTATCTCTCCTTGGGGTGCTCCGGTCTTATTTGTGAAGAAGAAGGACGGTAGCATGAGAATGTGTATCAGCTACCGTAAATTGAACAAGTTGACAATAAAGAATCGGTATCCGTTACCGAGAATCAATGACTTGTTCGACCAGCTCCAGGTGCCAGTTGGTTCTCGAGGATAGATCTTCGATCTGGCTACCATCAATTGAAAGTAAAGGAGCAAGACATTCCTAAAACAGCTTTCCGTACGTGTTATGGACACTATGAGTTTCTCGTTATGTCATTTGGTCTAACTAACGCGCCAGCTGCTTTTATGGATTTGATGAACCGAGTGTGTCGGCCAATGTTAGATAAATCAGTAATTGTGTTCATCGATGATATTCTGATTTATTCGAGGAGCGAAGAAGAGCATGCCGGTCACATTCGGAAGTGTTAGAGACTTTGAGGAGGGAGAAACTATATGCTAAGTTCTCCAAATGTGCGTTCTGGCTACGCGAGGTACAATTTCTGGGTCACGTGGTAAATGCAGAGGGATCATGGTGGACCCAGCAAAGGTTGAGGCTGTGATGCAATGGAAATCACCAAAGACGCCATCTGAGATTCGTAGCTTCTTGGGATTGGCGGGCTATTACAGGAGATTTATTCAAGACTTCTCCAAGATAGCCTCACCTTTGACAAATTGACCCGTAAGGACGTGAAATTCGTGTGGGGTCGAGAGCAGGAGACTGCCTTTGAGGAGTTGAAGACAAGACTAACACAAGCTCCTGTTTTGACTTTGCCCGAGGGGAATGAAGACTTAGTGGTCTATTCAGATGCATCTTATTCTGGGCTAGGTTGCGTGTTGATGCAACGTGGAAGGGTAATAGCCTATGCATCTCGACAACTGAAAACCCACGAAGTCAACTATCCCACGCACGATTTAGAGCTAGCCGCGGTGGTTTTCGCGTTGATGATTTGGCGGCACTATTTATACGGGACGAAGTGCACCATCTTCACAGACCACAAAAGCTTGAAGTACTTCTTCGAGCAGAAAGATCTAAACATGAGGCAAAGGCGATGGTTGGAGCTCATAAAGGATTATGACTGCGAAATCCATTACCATCCGGGCAAGGCCAACGTGGTGGCCGATGCCCTTAGCCAAAAAGAAAGGCCTGAGCCGATCCGGGTAAAGGCATATTAGCTAATTATGACCTCAGATGTAATGACTCGGGTTAAGGAGTTTCAAGACGAGGCTTTGAAAGAAGATCGTCTTAACTCCGAAAGGATGAGAGGTCTAGTTACGGAATTGGGTGAGAACACTCTTGGTGTTTAGACTCGATTTGGACGAATGTGGATTCCTCGATACGGGGATCTACGTGGTAGAATTATGGACGAGGCCCGTAAGACCTGATACTCCATTCACCCCGGTGCTACCAAAATGTACCACGATATGAAGAAAGACTATTGGTGGCCGGGTATGAAACGCGACGTAGTGGAGTACGTAAGTAAGTGCTTGACTTGCTTACAAGTGAAGGCGGAACACCAGAAGCCCTACGGGAAGATCCAACCGTTGGATATACCCGAGTGGAAGTGGGAACACATCACCATGGATTTCATCATGAAGTTACCACGTACCCAAAAGGGTATGATGCCATATGGGTGATAGTTGACCGCTTGACAAAGAGTGCCCACTTCCTACCGATCCGCGAAACGTACTCATCTGAAAGATTGGCGGATCTGTTCATCAAAGAAATTGTAGCTCGTCATGGTGTACCGGTGTATATTGTGTCTGATCGCGACACCCGGTTTACCTCTAAGTTTTGGAAGAGATTTCACGATGCAATGGGGACGAGACTACACATTAGTACAGCATATCACCCTCAGACAGACGGTCAGTCTGAGAGGACGATCCAAACACTCGAGGACATGCTTCGGGCGTGCGTGATCGATTTTGGAGGAAGTTGGGACGACCACCTGCCCTTAGCAGAATTCTCGTACAACAACAGTTATCATGCAAGCATTGGCATGCCACCTTACGAGATGCTATACGGTAGGAGATGTAGGACGCCCGTATGCTGGGGAGACATTGGGCAGAAAGAGTTAGGAGGTGTTGAGGTGGTCGAAGCTACGACTGAGAAGTTGGAAAAGATCAAGGCCTTCATGAAGGCGGCGAAAGATAGGCAAAAGTCGTATGCTGACAAGAGGCGAAGACCGATAGAGTTCAAGGTTGGTGACCGAGTCATGTTGAAGGTCTCACCTTGGAAAGGAATTATTAGATTCAGGAAACGAGGTAATCTAAGCCCGAGATATATAGGACCTTTCCGAATTATCGCACGAGTAGGAGAGGTGGCCTATCGACTTGAGCTGCCGGATTAGTTAAGTGGAATTCATCCCACATTCCATGTATCTCATCTGAGAAAGTGCTTAGCTCATGAAGACATTGTGGTACCACTGGAGGATATAGAGGTGGATGAGAGGCTCAACTACGTGGAGCAACCAGTGGCAATCATTGATCGTAAGGAGAAGAGGTTGAGGAATAAAGTGGTTCCTCTTGTGCGTGTACAGTGGAAGCACAGGAAGGGATCCGAGTCTACGTGGGAGACTGAAGAAGAAATGAAACAGCACTACCCACAGCTTTTTGAGGAATAACAGGTTTCGGGGACGAAACCTATATAAGGGGGGTGGACTTGTAACACCCGTAATTTCTTATTAAAGGAATTAAAAGAATGAAATAGAAAGAAAGGGAAAGGAAATAAAGAGTCTACTTTTGTGGAAGGGCCAAAAGTGCCAAATGGGCAAAGTTCACATTAATTTTGTACAAAAAGGGAGGCATGGCCACCCATAATGCCTGCATATCCTTTCATTCGGAATTCTCAGAGAAAAGAAAACAGAACTCGATATTTTTAGAGAGAGAAAGCACAAAAGCAGAGAATTCTCGGGATTTTTGAAGAGTAATCTGAAAACTAGAAGTTTTTGGTAAGAAATCTCGAGTTCTTGAAGTTTTAGATGATTCTAGAACCGTATGTGTGCTTATAAATGTGTTTTGTGTGTTCGGTGGTATGTGTGTGTGTGTTTTAGGTGTTAGAAACAACTGAGAAGTTCAAGGAAGGGATATCAAAACCCGAAGACAAACTAAGGTGAGTTTCTAGACCCCTTTTTACCTGTTTTAAACGTTTTGGGGCTGGAAAATGCATGTAAGTATGTTTTATAAAAATTTGGGTTTATACCCGTATGATTTGAATGTATGAATGTATGTGTTTATGTTAAGTTTTGCCTAGAATCATGTGAGCATGTTTAGAACTAGGCATTATGATGTTTGGGACTTGGAATATGAATTAGACACATGAACAGGTTACAAATATGTCTGAAATTTGGACTTAGAATAATTAAGTACAAGTTAATGAGTCCAATAGTGCTTATACGCCCAAGGAAGTGCCTTAGAAATAGGCTAAGTGGGGTAATGTGTCCAAGCCTGTAATATGTCCAATAGTCCTAAAACGACCAGACTCATAAGTCTGAAAATTTGCTAAGTATGGGGACTTATAAGTCCTAACAGGACTCATGAGTCCCACAGTACCCATGAGTCTGAAAACTAAGTAAAGGGTGAAAAGTCTGAATTCTGGTCGTATGACCAGAAAATATTTCCTAAGTATGGGATGGTACGACCAACAGGGTTAATACGACCAACAGGGGTCATACGCCCAGCAGTGCTCATACGTCCAGAGCCTGAAAATTTTCTAAGTGTAGCTGATGTGTCCGACAGTGGTGGAACGCCTAGAACAGGGCTCATACGCCCAAAATACTTAAACTTTTTAACATATTTCCCTTGGAGTTTGTGCAGTAGGGTTTCACCTGAATGTTGACTAGGACGTTATTGAATGTGAATGAAGATGTTTGAATGTAATAATATCCTTTTCTTAATATTATAATTAATATTATGATTAGGGATATTATTAAGAGTATGAATAATATTATTTATAATATTATTAGTATTATTATTATTAATATGCTTATTAATAATAATACTGTATGTTTCTATGTGGAATGATCATGATCAATAATTATTATCATTAATAATGTGAAAGATTAATGATAATGAGGAATGGAACGTGAACGAATGAACGAAAGTCTTGCAAGCAAATGAATGGAGGAGCACACCCCTGGCAGGTGTTAGCTCAACTGTGATGCGGGTTCGCTACCCCGAAGGATGCACACAGGATCAATCCTTGAGATTGATATAGAGGTGAGTGACTTGGTGTCACAACAGACTCACAGGAATGTAGGTCAATCTTCGTGATTGGCTTAGAGGTGAGTGACTTGGTGTCACAACAGACTCACAGTATGTAGGTCAATCTTTGTGATTGACTTAGAGGTGAGCGACTTGGTGTCGCAACAGACTCACAGCTTAATTGAAGAGGAATGATAAAAGTACGAATTGAACGATGATGAAGATAATGAAAGTATTTCCTATTTGTACGTACGATGTATGATCACCTGTGAAAATGAGGAACGGTTTTTGAACGAAAAGTAAAGTATTTTAACTATAAAACTAGAACTCACTCAGCAACGCTGACTTTTATGTATTTTCCAGTTGGCAGGTGACAGGTTGCTGAGGATGGCACACGGGGGTGGCTACTTGGCGGGCAAGACTGACATCCATTATGTTTTGACGATACTGTTGTTTTGTAATTCATTCAATTAAATATTTTGTGACTTGTGAACTAAAATGTATTGCTTAACAACAGTGTTTTAAATGAATGGATGGTTTTTGTTAAACTTAATTCCGCTGCTTAAAATTATATTATGTATGTTTTATGCTATGAATGACCAACTGTGAGGTGCCCGGGAAGGGGGCCTTACACCCTCCTTATGATGTGTATGGCTTCCGTTGTAGAGTGCCCAAGCATAAATCCAAATTGATTTATCGTTACCTCAGTTTCTCTTCTAAGTCTCGAGTCGATAACTCTTTCCTAAAGTTTTATAGTGTGACTCAGGAGCTTTATTCCCCTGTAGTTAGTGCAGACTTGAGCATCCCCTTTCTTCTTATATAAAGGAACTATAGCACTATTCCTCCACTGATCCGGCATCTTCCCAGCCTTGAAAATAATGTTGAATAACTCTGTTAGCCATTGGAGTCCTTCTTCCCCCAGACACCTCCACACCTCGATTGGTATGTTGTCTATCCCTACTGCTTTAGCCCTTCTCATTTTCTAAAGGGCTTTCCTCACTTCCTCGCTTGTAATGCATCACAATAACAATTATTTTGTTGTGTTGTTTGAGCTGTTTGATCGTTTTCTACTTGTGGACTAGCATTCCCTACACTAAAAAGTTCGTGGAAATAAGTTTCCCACCTCTGCTTGTGTAACACCCGGTTTTTTTTAAAGGCAAAAAGAAAGAATAAAAGAAAAGGAAAAGAAAGAAAATGCAAGTAACCCAAGTTGAGGGGTTGAAAGTGTCCAAGAGGACATAACTTTTAAAAAGTTGGTGAATAAAGCAACATGGTCGCCCATGTTGCTTCTTATACCCTGACATTCGGATTTTTCTAGAGAGAGAATGAGAGAGAGAGCAGAAACTCTTGGGAATTTTAGAAGAAACAAGAACTTCAAAGTTTTTGGTACGAATTCTCGAATTTATGATGCTTTAGACGATTCTAGACTCGGTTATGTGCCTATAAATGTGATTGTGTGCTCGGGTTGTATGTACGTGTGTGTTTTAGGTGCTAGAACCGTCTGGGGAGCTCAAAGAAAGGTATCAAACCCGAAAACAACTAAGGTGAGTTTCTAGACCCCCTTTTTAACATGATTTTTAACTGATTTGGGGCTGGAAAATGCATGTGAACATGTTTTTATAAAATGGATGTTTACTCGTATGCATGTATATGTGAAGGTGTATGTGGGTGGGTGTAATTTTAGGATACAAATAAGTGTATGTTCATGTTACAATGCTTAGGATGCTAATACTAGGCTTAGATTGTGATTTAAGATGAAATGAGACTGATTTATGTTGCTTATTGATAAGTTAGTTGCTCATGCGCCTAAACAGTGGCCGATGCGTCCAACGGTCAAATTGCCTAAGTGTGCCCAAACGCCCAAAAGCCCAACTGTCTGAATAGTGCCTATGCGTCTAAATAGGCCCATGCGTCTAAGTAGAAAAACGGCTAAGTGTAGGCCCAAACGTCTGAACAGGGTCCGTGCGTCTAAATAGGCCCATGCGTCTAAGTGAAAAAGAGACTAAGTTAAGTCCAGACGTCTGCATAGTGGCAAAACGTCTGAACAGGGCAGAAGCGCCCCAATAGTGCCCGTGCGTCTAGACCCTTAGAATAATTTTCTGAAATTCTGGGAAAAACAGAAAGTCTGGGGTTTTGACTAAGGTTGACTTATGGGTAATGATTACCCAATTTAAGTATAGTTATGAGATGTTTTAGGGTTATGGGTTGTATGTATGATGTATGGTGGGTGTAAAATGTATGAATGATGTATAGTACGTACGATGTGTTATCTTTTAATAATGATTAAACGTATTTGTATTATATTGTAAAATACGTTATATATATTATGTTATTACTTTACGTAGTATGACAAATGAATGAAAGAACGTAAGGAATAACGTAATGAAAGGAAAGATAACAATGATGAAATGTAAAACGTAATGAACGAACGAATGGCTTGCAAGCAAATGAATGGAGGTGCACGACCATGTTGTCGTTAGCTTAACTGTGATGCGGGTTAGCTACCCCAAAGGATGCACACAGGGTCAATCTTTGAGATTGACAAGGCCCTTTGGTATGCCCTAGATGACTGGATCAGCTTCGTGCACAATGTTCGTGGTTTAATTACCACAGGTCCAGCATCAGCTTCGTGCACAATGTTCGGGGTAGGACCAAACGGTTTGTATGAACGGGAGAGATGACTTGCCATAAGTGACTGGATCAGCTTCGTGCACAATGTTCGTGGTTTAATTACTATAGGTCCAGCATCAGCTTCGTGCACAATGTTCGGGGTATTGTTCATCAATCCATATGAATGTAAAAGAATGACGTAACGTACTAAAGAAAGAAAGAAAGTAAGTAAACAAGTATGAATGTAAAAGAATGGTAATGAGTACGTTACGAGAGAATAAAAATAAAGATAAGAGAATGTTAACAAGAAGCATGGAATGAAAACATGCTATGAACATTATGAAGAATGATGAATGTTAATGAAAGTAAAAGTAATATTCTCTATCTGTATGTATGATGCATGATCATGTAAGAAAGCAAAGAAAGGTTTTAATGAAAGTAAAGTATTTTATTTATCAAACTAGAATTCACTCAGCAACGCCGACATTTATGTGTTTTCCAGTTGGCAGGTAATAGTTGCTCAGGATGGCACGGGGCAACTACTTGGCATTTTGTGATGGCATCCATTCATCTAATAATGACATTTTTATGATGTAATGCAATTTATGATATTTTGTAAAAGTTAACAGTATTGTATTACGTTGCAAAAGTAGTTCATTAAATATATATGAAATGGTTTTGTTTAACTTCCGCTGTGATGTTTTAAATAATTATATGTTTTATGTGCGATGAATGACCAACTGTGAGGTGCCCGGGACGGGGCCTTACAGCTTGATGTCTCGCTCTTTCACCAAAACGTTCCCAACCTCACCTTTTATAAACTTTACCATTCCCAAGTCCTGTCTCCTATGCTCCCTATTCTTGGCAATCCTGAACATTTCATGCTCTCTTTCCTTTGTCTCTAACCGATTGTACATCCTCTCATAGGCTATTGTCTTTACCTCTGACACTGACTTTTTCGCCTCTTTTCTAGCCTCCTTATATCTATCTTTTAGTTGTTGTCATTCTTCCTCATTATTACAGCTTAAAAGTTCTCTAAAACTTTGTTGTTTGATTCTTATCTTCTCTTGCACATCTTCACTCCAGCACCAGGATTCCTTACGATTGAAGGTCCTTCCTGTTGTGACCCCTAGCATTTCTTTAGCTTCTTGTATAACTCTAGAATCCATAGCCTCCAACTTTTGGTTTGCGCCTTCCTGTGGCCCAGCCTGAATCCCTGGTATGACCTTATCTCTAGATGCAGTAATCTTTTCGTCTTTCAGTTGCCCCATCTGATCATATGTCTTATTCTCGTTCTTGCTTCAACAATTACCCTCTTCACGTGTAGATCTGCCACCAACATATGATGTTGTGTCACTACCGTCCCGCTCGGTATTGCCTTGCAGTCTTTCCACCAACTTCTGTCTTCTCTACGCATCAGCAAATAGTCTATCTGAGTGTGTCTCCCTCCACTGCTAAACGTGCTAAGATGTGAATCTCTTTTTTTTTAAAACGAGTTTATAACACCTAGGTTATGTGCCAATGCGAAGTCAAGTAGCTCCCTACCAGCATCATTCCTAAGGCCATAACCAAAGCCTCCATGCACCAAAGGAAAGTGATCATTATCCTTACCAATATGCCCATTAAAATCTCATCCGATGCATATTTTTTCTTCTCGAGATATGTCTCTCACAACTTGATCTAAACTCTTTCAGAAATTCTTTCTTTCCAATTCCCCTAACCCAACCTGTGGTGCATACGCGCTAACTACCGTCATTTCCTCTTCACCTATAACTACTCTTAACAACATAACCCTGTCATCATATATATATATATACAGAATACATGTATATATATACAACGCAGCACACACACTAGTATATATATATATATATATATATATATATATATATATATATACACACACACACACACGCAGAATACATGTATATACATACACCGCAGCACACATACCGATATATATATATATACGCGGAATACATACATATATATATACACATACATATATATATACGTAGAATACATGTATATACATACAACGCATTCTGTCTTTTTTTATCCTCTGCTCTCTCTCTCAACGGATCTCTGCGTTACCACCGGAAAACCGGTCAGCAGCCATCGGGCACCACCAAGACCTCCGGTCACCAACATCCCCCACCGCCTACCCCGTCACCATCGCCTACCCGTCATCACCGCCTACCCGTCACCACCACAGTCACTATCCACTAAAGCCTTCACCGGCCACCACATCACAGCTAGCCACCACCCCCCTCACCGCCCCCTTCCCTCCATCGGCCACCACATCACCACTAGCCACCACCACCCTCACTGCCCCCTGCCCTCTCTCTCACCGGTCACCGTCCACCACCTCCACCACCATCGCATCAACCTCATAGCCCCCCATCCACCACGTACCAGCATTAAAATCGAAGTATTATAAATTTGGGTATACATTTGGTGAGATCGATCTGTCTTGGGTTTGCATATTTGTTTTTTCATGCGCCTTTAATTTAATTATGTCTTTAATTATTTCTTTTCGTGTAGATTGTTTGGCTGGGTTAGGGGTACCAGCATTCTTGGTTTTGAATAGGGGAAGGCATCCTCTTTTTTGGGCTTTTTCTATCATCATGTGATTTGATTTTTTTTTCTGTGTCTTGATTTGTTTGTGTGCCCCTAGCGTATTATCGACCTCGTGTGACTGTTTCCTTTTGATTGTGCTTTACTTGTGCTGTATTTCTTTCTAGTGTGTTGTCCGTGTTTTTTTTGGTGGTTTTAGTGGACTTTGTCTGGTATAATAGATAGTAGGAGCCATTATGTTGCCCCGAGATCATGTTCGGTGAGGAGAGGTGCGAAGACAGGGAATAAGGTTTGTAGATTAAGAGTGGCATCATGGAATGTAGGAACCCTAACTAATAAGTTACTAGAGTTAATTGATGTGCTGAAGACACGTAGGGTCCAGATAGCGTGCCTTCAGGAGACTAGATGGCGGGGTGGGAGAGCAAGAGAGTGTAATAGTTATAAACTATGGTATTCAGGGTCTAATGGAACAAAAAACAGAGTAGGTTTTCTAGTTGCTAAGGAACTTCAAGATAATGTAGTGGAGGTAAGAAGATACAATGATAGAATTATGTTGTTAAGAATAGTAATAGGGGATGAGGTAGTGGCAGTAGTTAGTGCGTATGCACCACATGTTGAACTAGGGGAAATGAAAAGAAAGAAGTTCTAGGAGAGTTTAGATCACGTTATAGGCGACATACCTGGAGAAGAAAAGATATGCATAGGAGGATATTTTAATGGACATATCGGTAAGGATAATGAGCATTTCCAACTGGTGCATGGAGGCTACGGGTATGGTCTTAGGAATGACGGCGGTAAGGAGCTTCTTGAATTTGCAGTAGCGCATGACTTAGGCATCATAAATTCGTTTTTTAATAAAAGAGACTCACATCTAATCACGTTTATTAGCCGCGGGAGACACACACACATAGACTATTTATTGATGAGGAGAGAAGATCATAGCTCGTGGAAGGACTGTAAAGCAATACCGGGAGAGACAGTTGTGACGTAACACCATATGTTGGTGGCGGATATACGCGTCAAGAGGCCAATTGCCCAACAGAACAAGAGAGTTAGACCTAAGATCAGATGGGGCCAGCTCAAAGACAAAACGATTACTATTTTTAGAGATAAGGTTATACCAATGAACCAAACTAGGCCACAAGAAGACGCAAACTAAAAGTGGGAGGCTATGGCAACTAGGCTCATCCAAGCAGCTAAAGACACGCTTGGAGTTATAACAAAAAGGACAGTCGGTCATAAGGAATCATGGTGGTGGAACAAAAATGTACAGAAGAAGATACGAATCAAACAATAAAGTTTTAGAGAGCTTATACGCTGTAACAATGAGGAAAAACGCGCAGAGCTAAAAGAAAATTACAAGGAGGCTAAGCGACAGGCGAAAAAATCAGTGTCAGAGGCAAAGAACACGGCGTACGAGATGATGTATAAACGATTAGAGACGAAACAAGGAGAGCATGACATGTTTAAGATAGCCAAGGTAAGAGAAAGTAGAAGACAGGAATTGAGAATGGTGTAGTTCATAAAGGCTGCGGATGGAAAGGTTTTGGTGAAGGAGAAAGACATCAAGGTGAGATGTAAAACTTACTTCGATAACCTTTTCAACATAAGGAATCCAAACCAACAAACTGAGATAGATAGAACAACACAACAAAACCAATACTATTGTAGAAGCATCGTAGTTGACGAAGTTACAAGACCTATGAAGAAAATGGGAAGGTTTAAAGTGGTGGGGCCAGGCAACATACCGATTGAAGTGTGGAAATGCCTGGGTGATGAGGGTCTCCAATGGCTAACAGATTTATTCAACACTATCTTTAAGACAGGGAAGATGCCAGACCAGAGAACCAGTGTCATGGTCCCCATATATAAGAAAAAAGGAGATGTCTAATGTTGCGAAAACTACAGGGGAATAAAGCTGTTGAGTCACACGATGAAACTATGGGAAAGAGTTATTGACACGAGAATTAGACGGGAAACTCAGATAGCGATAAACTAATTTGGGTTTATGCCAGGACGCTCTACAACAGAAGCCATACATGTCATAGGGCAGATAGTGGAGAAATATAGAGAAAAGAAAAGGGACCTCCATATGGTATTCATCGACCTAGAAATGGCCTATGACAGTGTTCCGCGGTAACTAATTTGGGAAAGTCTACGACTTAGAAGGATACAAGAGAGGTATATCAAAATAATTAAGGATATGTATGATGGGGCAAACGTGTGTGCGAGCACCGGTAGGAGACATAGACTCCTTCTCAGTGGAAGTGGGACTCCACCTAGGATCGGCGCTGAGCCTATTTCTCTTCACAGTAGTGTTGGATGAGATGACCAAGTCTATACAACAGTCAGTCCCGTGGTGCATGCTCTTTGCGGATGATATTGTCTTAATATCAGAATCAAAAATGATGCTTAACGACAAGCTAGAGCAGTGGAGGGTAGCACTAGAGCGCAGAGGATTAAGGATAAGTCGCTCTAAGATGGAATACATGCATTGTAACTTTGGTTGCGACGCGGAAGAGGACACCCAAATCAGTATCCAGGGTATGCCGGTCCCACGAATGTCTAGGTTCAAATACCTGGGCTCGTACCTGCAGGAGGACAGAGAGATACACAATGATGTAGCTCACCGTGTTCAAGCAGGATGGTGCAAGTGGAGAGCAGCATCAGGGATTCTATGTGATAAGAGGTTTTCAGCAAAACTAAAGGGAAAACTATACAGAGTGGCGGTACGTCCAACTATGCTATATGGAACAGACTACTGGGCCATAAAGAAACCGCACGAGAAACAAATAGAGGTTGCAGAAATGCGAATGCTGAGGTGGATGTGTGGACACACAAGACTGGATCGGATAAGAAACAAAGTGTTTTGACAGAAGTTAGAAGTGGCTTGTATTGCAGATAAAATACGAGAGGGAAGATTAAGATGGTTTGGGCATGTCAAGAGGAGACCAATGGCAGCACCGGTTAGAGCAGTGGAGAACATCATCCTAAAGGGTAGGAAGAGTAGAGGAAGACCTAGGTTGAATTGGGAAGAGATAATTAGGCGAGATACACCTGCACCTCTCTGAGCACATGATCGAGGATAGGAGTGAGTGGAGGTGTAGAATTAAAATTAAGGACTTTTAGTGGGTTCTATAGCTGGGAAGGGACTTTGATTACTTGTTGTGGGGCCTGATGTGTATGTAGTACGCTTCTGCCTTTTTAGGGGAAACTTGTTGCTTCTCTGATGTATGCTTGTTCATTTTATATATCCCTTTGGTGATATTTTACTGTTTGTTGTATGTTGTGTTGTATCATATATCATACGTTTGATTATATGCTGATTCGCTAGTGTTATTGCTTTTGTTATCGAGTCGGGGGTCTCTTTGGAAGCGGTCTCTCTACCTACCTGGATAGAGGAAAGACTCGCCACCACCTACCCCTCCCAGACCCTGCTCTTGCATGGAATATACTGGGTTTGTTTGTTTGTTTGTTATATATATATATATATATATATATATATATATATATGTATATATATACATATATATATATACAACGCAGCACACACACCCGGTTATATATATATATATATATATATATATATATATATATATATATATATATATATATATATATATATATATATATATATATATATATATATATACACACGCAATGAAACCATGCACGCACCAAAACCTTACGTTATGAACAAGGTAAAAGACGGGTGGATCGTACCGTATGACGATTAGCGATCACTAACGGGGCGTCACCGGGATGAAACGACACAAACGGGAGCAAGGCGCTTCGCTTGGGGGGCTGTCGTGGGGGTCTACGGTCGTCTAACGTCCACAGTTGGAGTCGGGAGGGCTGCAGGAGTTGATGTTTTGGCCAAACAAAAGTTGACCGTGGAGAGGGGATTTAGAAGGAGTTGTCGATGGAATGGGGGAGTTCACCAGGGTTATGAAGTCATGGGGGGTTTAAAGAACAAGGAGGTAGTCGGTTATGGTGATCAGGGGGGAAGGGGGTCGATTATCAATTTGGATTTTTAGGATGAGTTGATAACTTGATTAAATATATAATTACAATAAGGAAGTAGCCTTACAATTACAATATGTATTTACATATATGTATATATATACAATTTGTTCAATAAATATATAATTTCCTTTTATTTTTTTTGTAATACAATTTTTATAATAATTATAGTTGTTTAGTGATAGTTTATTTTGTAGAAATTTACGAATAACAAGGTAATGAGAAACTATAAGTTAACGAGTAACTGGGTTAATGGTGATTACCTGAAAAACACGAGGTGTCACAGTCCACATGAAAACTTCCAAAGGAGGTCATCCATCCCTGTATTGTTACCACCTAAGCGCGTTTAACTGTGAAATTCATCTCTTATCTACAGCCAATACGTCCAAAACACGTTAGTGATATTTGATACCAGACATTCCTTATGGACCAGAAATCTCTCCTGTCCACGACCGATGTAGGATATATGTAGAGTGTCACAATCACCCTCCCCCCCTGGACTCATCGTTCTTGATGAACCCGAGAGCTCACCATCCCGGTGAGGTTTGTCCCACCATCTCGAATGGCACAGAAGTGGCTCTGATACCATTCTGTAACATCCCCCTCCCCTCGTACCACTAATATTGTCTGCTTTGCCCAGGAAGAGCTCACGGATTCGCTTTTTCTTGCCCGAGTGAAAACTTCCCAGAAAGGTCACCCATTCCTGTATTCATGCCACCTGAGCACGCTTAACTGTGGAAATCTCCTTTCATTCACAGCCAATACGTCCATAACGCATTGGTGATATTAGAGACCAGACATTTCTTATGAACCAGGAATCTCTCTTGTCCATGACCGATGTGGGATAATGCTGGGCGTCACATAATTAAAGTTCAAAGTTATAATAAAGAAATTATTAAAAATAAAACTTTTTCAAAAACGGTTAATTTTGTAATAATTTGTTTAAAAACTGTCTTTTTGGATAAAAAAAGAAATTAAATAAAAGTTTAAACAATGATATCGTAATTTTATCATTCATACTTAACGGCAATCATATATATCAAAAGATCGTTTTATAACTTATTAAATTTTATTAATAACTATTTAATATTTTATTTTATTCAACCTGTGTAATATACGAGATACCAACCTATTTATATATACGGTAAAGTACGAAACAGAGAATAGTGTCACTTCCGCTGGAATTCTCATGGCACTTGTATTTTTTTTAGTTTAGAGTAAATTTCGGTTTTGGTCCCTGTGGTTTACTCATTTTAACCATTTCAGTCCAAAAAGGAATCTTTGATCATATCATGCCCTGTGGTTTCATTTTTGTAACGGTTTTGGTCCCTGACGCTAACTATGTTAGTTTTTACAGTTAAATGTGAGGGTATTTTGGTCATTTTACATTTGAAGGACTAGGTATGTAAATTATATTAGATTAGGATGATTATTGTAATTTTTTAAAAAATAGAAAATAAAAAATAAAAAAATAAAACTTAAATCTAATCTAATCCAACCCAAACCCCCAACACCCCCACCATCTTAATCGAAACCTAACCCTAACCCCCACCACCCTTTCTGGTTGCGGTGGTGGTGTTGCAGCAGCAGTTTTTGCCAGCTCCGGCCACAAGGTGGTGGTGGTCGAGAAAGGCCATTATTATGTCCCAGAGGATTACTCACTACTCGAAAGACCTTTTTACGAACGAGCTGTATGAAAATGGTGGGATATTATCGACTTTAGACTGGAAGATTACAATATTCGTTGGGTCGACTGTTGGTGGTGGCTCAGCAGTGAACTGGCCGGTTGCCATCAAGACACCGGATGATGTGCTCGAGGATTAGGCGGTGGATAAGAAGATCCCGATGTTTGGCACCTCGGATTACCGAGCAGCAATGGAAGCTATGTGTAACAGGATTGGTGTTACTCAGGATTGTAAAGATGAAGGGTTTCTAAACAAAGTGCTAAGACAAGGGTGCGAGAGTCTTGGTGTGTCGGTTTCCGCTACAGGCTCCCTCTTGACACCACCATCGATGGTTTCAAGCGAGGATGTCGCCGGAGAAATCAAGGGTAGAAAAGAGGACAGAGATGGGTCGGTGGACGAGTGGCGGAGGAAGTCGCCGGAGGAGGCGAGGATGTCGCCGAAGGAAAGTTTAGGAATGGGAGGAAAGGGAGGTGGGGGTTAAGGTTAGGTTTTGATTAAGAAAGTTGGGTAGGATGGTGGGAGTGTTAGGGTACTTTTTCAAATAATAATATATATATTTTTTTAGCTTGTTCATTTTTATAATAATATTGTTTTTTATGTAGTAGCATTTGTTTTGCGAACTTTTTCAAAAACAGAAAACATGATTATCTTTAGTTTCTTTTATATTTATTTAGTTCCTTTTAGTTTTATAATAATAATGTTTTTTTGTAGTAACATTTGTTTGTAAACTTTTTTTGAAAAAACTAAGTTCTCTCCTCATAATCATCCACTATCAACTGGAATTTAATTTCACGGTGCGAGGTGATTTTGATAAACATTGTGTGTTGACAAGACTCAGTTTTGAAAAAAAGTTAATATTAAAAAAAAGTCAAATTTGGCTTTGAGATATATTTAAAATTTTACAAATATTATACCGCTTAAATTTATAAAAGATAGCTTGAATTCGATCATGCTTGCTTTTTAATGAAATTTGTATTGAAGTGTAGATAAAATTAAACATATCAGAGTGGTGGAAGCAAAAATTCAAAATTTAAGGTTAAGCTGAATATGATGATACCTATTATGTTTTCAGTAAGTATTATGTCGAATCATGAGAAAAATAAGCATATCATAACAATATTTTGTTAATTCATTAAGTTTTAATATTCACCACTTATCTCTACTATTATATAATACAAAACTCATGGGTAGATTGGTAATTTTCTATAGAAACAATAATAAATATTTATATTATCTATACTATTTCTAAAGTATTTTAGGATGTCAAAATAATAATTTAATCTTGTATTAAAAACACCTATAGGATTAGTATCGTAATATTAGAGCGGATTTTAATTAATTTTTTTAATCAAAATTAATTCATTGAATTTTAATAGTAATAATAACAACAACTATAACAATAATATAATTATAATAATAAAATAATAAGAATAAATATAATAATAATAATAATAATAATAATAATAATAATAATAATAATAATAATAATAATAATAACAATAATTTTTAAAGTACTTATAATAGCTATTTACAAAATAAAAATAATTTTAGTAATAAGTAATAATGTGTAATAATATACAAGTCATGAAGCTAAAATATACAAACACTTAAAACTGTTTTAAGGTTCTGAATCTTATATCATTTTTCTCTTACAATCATAAAAATATGATGGTTTAGAAAATCTAAATTTTCTTTTATGATGTACTAAATTATATCAACGTTTTGACATGATTTTTCTTTTCAAAACATAGTTATCAATATAATTTTTTATCTATAACTACAGATTGAATACTAATGTATAAATAATCGAAATCAAGTGTTATAATTTAACAACACGTGGTAAAGCTCGGGTTCACACACTAGATCTATTATGTATATCACTTTTAGAGAAATAAAGTATGGTTTGCAGTTGTTTAACTTGTATTTGAGTAAGCTTTAACATTATTATATTATGTCACTATATATTTTTTAATTTAAACTCCACGTAACGAAGATGAAGACAAAGCGAGTTACATATACATAATCCATGGTTTTTATGGTTTTTAATTATATATATGGTTTTCAAGGGATCCATCATATATATACATATACACACACACACACACACACACACACATATATATATATATATATATAAATGTATACATTTATATACATATATATACATATATATACATATATATATACATATATATATACATATATATATACACATATATATACATATACATGTATATATATACATATGTATGTATATATACATACATATATATACATATATATACATATATATACACACACATATATATACGCACACACACACACATATATATATATATAGACACACACACACATATATATATACACACACACACTGTGACAACCCTAAAAATTTTATATAAATATTACGTCAAAATTTTGTTGTATTACGTTAGAAGCCGCGAAAATATTATGTTTAGTATGTATATATTATGATATGCGTATGCATGTTTGCATGCATGCATATAAGTTTGTTATTCACGTATGCATGTATGTTCTTATACCCAAAACCCATCCGTATAGGTATATATATATAAGTTTGTACGTGTGCATGATTACATATATACATGAATATGAAAATCATTTATATATATGTTTACAAGTATATATATGTATATATGTACACATTAAACTAAATCAAAAACACTAAAAACTAAAACCTAACACTAAAACACCATACTACCATAACCCCGACCCCTATACCCTCGGCCACCTTATGCTAAACCATACCCGAAAACCACTACACCACAACCATGCCCTCGGTTTTCTTTTCTTGTCACCACACCATCCAAAACCGCCACCTTGCAAACCTTAGGCACTAAGTAACATTTAAACATCAAAAGAACTTAACAAATTAAATCCTAAAGTACCTAAAGTTTTGTGTTTATGCTTAGTTAATTGATGCCTCTCGGTTAAAAACCACAATCTCCAAAACCGCCATACAAGGAACTACACAAGATCATCATCATTACAAAAGTTAAGGTGGCAAGATCTAAGGCAATCTCTCGGATATCTTGCAACACCAGAACACCACCTCACTTGCCACCTCCACCTTCATCTTGACTAAACAACTTTGCTTTCACACTAGGAAGGATAGGTGGCATTCTCTTGGTTGAAGGCTCTTAGAAATCGCCACCTCCCTCATTGACTCACCCAAGCTAAGTGTGAACTCATTAATGAGCCACCATCCTAAGAACCCATCTCTTTTTTTTCATCCTTAAAACTCTCGGAATTTTCTTTGGAAACATCACACATCACAACCATCGACCGCCACCTTTATCTCCCTCTTTCTCTCGGATCCAACTTCTAGCATCACCACCTTTATACAATCGATCACCACCTCTCTGCCCCTCTCACCTCTCGGTTTCACATACCAACCACACTACCATCACTAAACAACAAACAACAACAACAATACCCGACCACCACAACACCAAACAAACACAACCACGCACCACCACCACCTGCCATCATCATCCACCATCTCCAAGGCTGTCTCTCGGGTTCAAGGATCAAGCCTACCATCAATCAACATCTAAAAGGTTATTAAATAAAATTTTGTTACATATATGTTACCAAACACATATATATATATTTGTTTTGGTATTCAAACACCAAAACCAATTCTGAAAATTATTATTTGATTAATCATAAGTAATGAGTTATAAAAACTCAGAAACTTATGATAAAAAGATATATTTGGAATTTACAAGGATTAAATCTTGTAATTATTTAAGAAAAATCAAATAAATATTAAACAACTGCAATTGTGGGAATAAACATTGAAAATTCTCACTAACCTACTGAAATATTAAACTGGAAGTTTTGACAAAGTTTTGATAAAGTAAATAATTTATATAAATTATTTTATAAATGAAAAATAAAAGAAAATGTCAAAAATATAAATAAATTCAGGAAAATTCTGCAAAATTCACAGGATGATTCTTTTGAGATATAAAAGCCTCTGAAATTATTTCAGGATTTTATTCCTTATTATGATTAAGATACGAACTTTTATATGTTCTGCAGTAAATAAATCATAATAAATAGCTAACAAAAATAATAAATTCTGATAAAATCATAGATACAATATTAAATTAGAGAATACATAATATATAATTTCCATAATTTTTGGATCAGTATAAGTAATTTTTCTAAATATTGTAATTATTGTGAAAATTACAGAAACTGACCTGTTATGACTTGGACTTTGGGAAAATTATATGATTCTTATTATTAAATAGTAAACGGTTTGTAAAATTTTGGGAATTTATTAAAGACAGAAGCTATTTTTAACCAATTATGGGAATATTTTAAAATTTATAGAAAATAATCTGTTTGGGTTTGGATGCTACAAAAATTATGAAATGGTATTGACATTTGGGATAAAATTATATCATATTTTGATAATTTTTGGACAGCAGTAAGTATTTTTGACAATTTATGTGGAATTTGGACCAATTATGAATAAATAATTTGTGAGAAATCTTTGGGATAACATTATTGGTAGAACTTCAAAAGATACTTATATCTGAGGTTCTAAAAATTTTAAAGAAAATATTGTCTGACACTGTAAACTATTTTGTTAGGTTCAAGTGGGAAGACACGGTGAGTTAATAGCCCCATTTTCAACCATTTGGTATTCCGTAAAGTTTTGGGGGGAAAATATACTGTTTGGGTTGATGTATTATTTTGAAAATATTTTTGTTTGCTTACTGTCATTTGCGATACAACCATTAATTCGAATGAGGAACCGTCCGATAATGTTAGTAGCGTTACTTAGGAGAATATTTGTACCAACCGGATGAGGGTTGCTACTATTTTCCTGCATCTAACCGAATGGGGGTTAGGATGTAATATTATCTGATTTTGTGAATTATTTCGTGACAGTAGGATTATGTTGTGAGCAGGTTTGGTTGTAATTGATACATCAACAAAAATTATTTGTCTGGATTAAACCTATGTTCTCACCAACATTTTTGTTGACTGGTTTAAGTGTACTTTTTCAGGAAATGAGTAACTCATTTGATTTCAGCTTTGAAGTTCATGATGGATGGGGTGACATTGTGGGAAGGGTCTGTGTCACGTTGACCGTCAATATAGTTGACGGGAGCGTGTATGTTGACGCGCATTTTCATAGGTTTTAAACATGCTGTAATTTAGTGTAACCAATTACATCCAATTTTGTAATATTACTTAAATGATGTAATTCCTCTAGTATAAACAAAAGCATGTCTGTGTTATGTTTCTATTATCACTGTGTTTATTACTATAAACAATGCACTCTGATAAAAGCTAGTCACATTCCACCCGCATCGTTCACGCTTCCGCCGGGATGTGACAGGTTGGTATCAGAGCCATTGGTTATAGAGAATTAGTTATTTTAAGTAAATAACTAGACCATAACCATAAGCTCAAAATACACTTTATGATTGAATTTATGTGAACTATGTGGAATTTCTTGATTTTATGATTAAGATTCTAACCAAACTTTTATAATTATTTGACTAACTCTTTTGTGAAATATTGTTAAGAAATTTTGCAGTATGAATTCAGATAGTTATCACTATGAAACTGACCCTTCAGAAGGTCCATACCATAGCAGCCCTAAAGAAATAATACCTGAACCAGAACCTCAGCAGGCTATAAATGTTTCCCCAACTGGAATGGAAAATACATCAAGGTTTTATGTTAGACGTGCACCAGTGCAAAGGGGAGGATATACAATTATGACTCCTAGGAAAAGGATAAAACGTGGAAATAGGTTTAGAGCTAAAACAACTGAGGAAATAGAGACACAACCTCCTGATTCTCCCAAAGATGAAGATAGAATTATTAAACCAGAGTTGGATCAGGTGAAACAGCCCGACAGACTTTTAAGAAACTTAAGAAAATATAGCTGGGAATCTAAAAAATTCAGAAAGATATTAAAAAGCTCAAGACACCCAAGAAAAGTATCTTTATCAGGATCTGGAAATAGATTAGCAGAAACTGAAAGTTTATAGTTTAACTCTTTAGAATAAAAGAAATAAGAGCTTATTGTTATATGTATTTTTGTTAACATGTTTATTTGATCTATCTTAAAGAATTTTTGTGTTAAGATATCTATTTGCAATACTAACATTGAAATTCACTATAGTGAATCATGCCGCCAAAAAGAAACACTCAGCCTGTCCGGAGAACAGCTCGAGTGGGATGGCCCAGAACCAGACTCGGGGAAGAAACACCCGTGAACCCTGATAACATCTGAGAATGATAGGATATCTCAGATAGTAGCCCAACAACTAGAAGCTAGTTTACCTACCTTAATTAACCAACTCCAGCAAAACCTGAATTTTGGAACTACCTCAACCCACCAGCAGGGCCTGAAAACATAAACATGGAAGAACAACAGGAAGAAGAAATCCTAAATGGAATTTCAAAGGGATGTTCTTACAAAACCTTCATGTCCTGTAGACCTCGGGAATTGGATGGAAAAGGTGGAGCTGTACAAGCTTTAAGATGGCTAGACGACATGGAAGGAGTCCTGGAAATCAGCAACTGTGCTGAAAACTTCAAGACACTGTTTGCTTCCCATTCCCTTAAAGGAGAAGCACAATCCTGGTGGAAAATGGAGGTACACACTAGAGGTAGAAATGTTATGAATGGGATAAGTTGGGAAGAATTTAGAAATTTAGTGATAGAGAAATATTACCCTTATAATGAAATAGAAAAACTAGAGGCTGAATTTTAGTACTAGAAATGAAAGGATCAGCACACCGGGAATATACTCATAGGTATGATGAACTATCCAGGTTAGTACCGCATCTGATAACCCCGGAATCAAAAAGAATAGGAAGGTATATTTGGGGATTAGTGCCACAAATAAGAGGACTAGTGAAATCTGCTAGAACCAAAACCTTCCAGGAAGCAGTAATCTTATCAGGAAGTCTGACAGATGAAATGATCAGGAATGGATCATTAGGTCATCAGCAGGTAGGAGAGAAAAGGAAATGGACTGAAAACCACCCTTGAAGAAGATTTGGAGAAAGCTCCCAGAAAAGAGTAACTCGACCTCCACCATGAAACTTTTGGGAACAACTCAGGGGAGGAAAGTAGAAAAACCACGGTGTAATATCTGTCAAAGATATCATACAGGAAACTGTATGACAGTGGTTTGCGATAATTGCAAAAAGAAGGGACACATTTCTCGAGACTGCAAAAACCCTACTAACTCTAAAACCGTCTGTTTTCAATGTGGTAGTGAAAATCATTTCTGTAATGAATGTCCACAACGAAAGGGCAAAGCTCCAGCTAACCAAAACAACCCTCGTGGAAGAGCTTTTGTAATACAAGCTGACGAAGCTCGTCATGAACAAGAAGTAGTTACGGGTACGTTCCTTATCAATAACCAGTACGCTAAAGTATTATTTGATACAGGAGCAACTCGTAGTTTTGTTTCACATACTTTTAGACCATCACTTAGTCTAATATCTGAGAAATTACGTGACATCTATGTGATAGAATTAGCTGATGGTAAAACTATAGAAGCTGAAGAAATCATTCCTAATTGCATCTTGAATTTAGATGAATACTGTTTTGATGTAAATCTGATACCTATTAAGTTAGGAGGATTTGATATCGTAGTAGAAATGGATTGGTTGAGTACAAATCATGCTGAAATCATTTGTGAAGAGAAAACGATTAAGATTCCTTTGATTAAGGAAGACAAAACTCTCTGCATATATGGTGATAGACCAAATAATACTGTGAAACTGATTACTTGTGAAAAAGCACAAAAATGCCTTAACAAAATTGTTTAGCATTCTTGGCTCATATAGTTGATACCAAACTTGATAAGGAAAATTTGGAAAGTGTTCCCGTTATAAATGAATATGCTGATGTTTTTCCTGATGAACTACCTGGACTACCACCTCCTCGTCAGGTAGAATTTAAAATAGAATTGATAACAGGAACAGCTCCTATTGCTAAAACACCCTACCGTTTAGCACCGACTGAGATGAAAGAACTCATGACTCAGTTACAGGAATTATTGGATAAAGGATTCATACGTCCTAGTGTATCACCTTGGGGAGCACCAGTTCTATTTGTTAAAAAGAAGGATGGAACCTTTAGAATGTGTATTGACTATAGAGAACTTAATAAGGTTACCATAAAGAATAGGTATCCACTCCCTAGAATTGATGATCTGTTTGACCAACTACAGGGATCTAGTTATTTCTCAAAAATAGACTTAAGATCTGAATATCATCAATTAAGGGTACAGGAAGATGATATTTCTAAAACTGCATTTAGAACTAGATATGGCCATTATGAATTCCTTGTGATGCCATTTGGGTTAAACAATGCTCCAGCGGTATTTATGGATTTTATGAATAGATTTTGTAAACCTTACCTAGATAAATTTGTTATAGTCTTCATTGATGATATTTTAATTTATTCTAAGAATAAGGAAGACCACGAACAACACCTCAGGTTGACCTTGGAATTGTTACAGAAAGAAAAGTTACATGCAAAATTCTCAAAATGTGAATTTTGGAAAAGAGAAGTACAATTCCTTGGGCACATAGTTAACCAAGATGGAATTCAGGTTGATCCCACAAAAATTAAGGCAGTTAAGAAATGGGAAATTCTAAAAACCCCAACAGAAATACGTCAATTCTTAGGTTTAGCAGGATACTATAGAAGATTTATAGAAAACTTCTCAAGAATAGCTCAACCGTTGACAGAATTGACTCAAAAAGATAAAAAGTATGTATGGGGAGAAAAACAAAATGAAGCCTTTGAATTTCTCAAGAGTAAATTATGTAGTGCACCCATATTAGCCTTACCAGAAGGTACAGATAATTTCATAGTATATTGTGATGCATTTTGTCAAGGCTTTGGATTGTATTTTGATGCAGAAAGATAAGGTGATTGCATATGCTTCTAGACAACTTAGAGGAAGTGAAAAGAATTACACCACTCATGATCTAGAATTAGGAGCTGTAATATTTGCACTAAAAATTTAGAGACATTACTTATATGGAACTAAGTGTATAATATATACAGATCACAAAAGTTTACAACACATCTTTGACCAGAAAATGTTAAATATGAGGCAAAAAAGATGGGTAGAGTTATTAAGTGACTATGACTGTGAAATTAAGTATCACCCAGGTAAGGCCAATGTAGTAGCTGATGCTTTAAGTAGAAAAGAAAGGACAAAACCTTTACGGGTACGAGCAATGAAAATGGAATTACGTTCAGATCTGTTAAATCAAATTCGGGAAGCTCAACAACAAGATCTGCTGACACTGAAAAGACAAAGAAAAGACTTAAAAGAAGAAGCAGATGGAATTCTGAAATTCAACGGAAGAATCTGGATACCCGACAACAAACTAATTAGAACAATTGTTCTGCAAGAAGCTCATAAGTCAAGATACTCTGTGCACCCAGGAAATAATATAATGTACAAAGACTTGAAAAGCCAATATTGGTGGCCAGGTATGAAGAAGTCAGTTGGAGAATTTGTGGAACAGTGTGATGTTTGCTCAAGAATAAAAGCTGAATATCAGAGACCTTCAGGATACTTACATCAACCAGAAATCCCAGAATGGAAATGGGATCAAATTACAATGGATTTCATAACTAAGTTACCCAGGACCCGAAATGGATACGACACAATTTGGGTTATAGTGGATAGATTAACTAAGTCAGCTCATTTCTTACCTATCCGGGAAGATTATAAGATTGAGAGATTAGCAAGAATCTACATTAAAGAAATTGTGTCCAGACATGGAATACCTGTATCCATAATATCAGATAGAGATAGTAGATTTACTTCTAGGTTCTGGCAAACTTTACAAAAGCTTTAGGGACCCAAGTAAATTTAAGTACAGCATATCATCCACAAACTGACGGACAAAGTGAAAGAACAATACAAACTTTAGAAGATATGCTAAGGGCTTGTGCCATAGATTTTGGTGGAAATTGGGATAGTCATTTACCATTAATAGAATTTTCATACAATAATAGTTATCATTCTAGTATTAGGTTAGCACCATTTGAAGCTTTATATGGAAGAAAATGTAGGTCACCTTTATGTTGGAATGAAATAGGAGATAGACAACTCACAGGTCCTGAACTAATCCAAAAGACCACAGATAAGATCACTGAGATTAAAAACAGGTTGAAAGCAGCTCGTGATCGATAAAAGAGTTATGCAGACAGACGAAGAAAGCCACTGGAATTTCAAATTGGGGACAGAGTTTATTTAAAAATATCACCCTCTAAAGGTATCTTTCGATTTGGAAAATCCAGTAAGCTGAACCCTAGGTACATTGGTCCGTTTAAGATTATTGATAGAATTGGTCCTGTAGCATATAAGTTGAAATTACCACAAGAATTAAGTGAAGTACACAACACATTTCATGTGTCAAACCTTAAGAAATGCTTAACCAATGAAACCCTAGAAGTACCAATTCAAGAAATACAGGTAGATAAGAAACTTCAATTTGTAGAAGAACCAGTAGCCATTGTGGGAAGGGAAGTAAAGCAGTTAAGAAGAAATAGAATCCCTATAGTGAAAGTTAAGTGGAATGCAAAAAGAGGACCAGAGTACACTTGGGAAAGAGAAGATGAAATCAAGAAGAAGTACCCCCACCTATTCAAAGGTAATAATTATTTGAATTTCTAAAGCACACTCCACTGAATTTCAGGATGAAATTCTTTTAACGGGGGAAGAATGTGACAACCCTAAAAATTTTGTATAAATATTACGTCAAAATTTTGTTGTATTATGTTAGAAGCCGCGAAAATATTATGTTTAGTATGTATATATTATAATATACGTATGCATGTTTGCATGCATGCATATAAGTTTGTTATTCACGTATGCATGTATGTTCTTATACCCAAAACCCATCCGTATAGATATATATATATAAGTTTGTACGTGTGCATGATTACATATATCCGTATAGATATATATAACAAATTAAATCCTAAAGTACCTAAAGTTTTGTGTTTATGCTTAGTTAATTGATACCTCTCGGTTAAAACCACAATCACCAAAACTGCCATACAAGGAACTACACAAGATCATCATCATTACAAAAGTTAAGGTGGCAAGATCTAAGGCAATCTCTCAGATATCTTGCAACACCAAAACACCACCTCACTTGCCACCTCCACCTTCATCTTGACTAAACAACTTTGCTTTCACACTAGGAAGGATAGGTGGCATTCTCTTGGTTGAAGGCTCTTAGAAATCGCCACCTCCCTCATTGACTCACCCAAGCTAAGTGTGAACTCATTGATGAGCCACCATCCTAAGAACCCATCTCTTTTTTTCATCCTTAAAACTCTCGGGATTTTCTTTGGAAACATCACACATCACAACCATCGACCGCCACCTTTATCTCCCTCTTTCTCTTGGATCCAATTTCCAGCATCACCACCTTTACATAATCGATCACCACCTCTCTGCCCCTCTCGCCTCTCGGTTTCACATACCAACCACACTACCATCACCAAACAACAAACAACAACAACAATACCCGACCACCACAACACCAACAAACACAACCACGCACCACCACCACCTGCCATCATCATCCACCATCTCCAAGGCTGTCTCTCGGGTTCAAGGATCAAGCCTACCATCAATCAACATCTCAAAGGTTATTAAATAAAATTTTGTTACATATATGTTACCAAACACATATATATATTTGTTTTGGTATTCAAACACCAAAACCAATTCTGAAAATTATTATTTGAATAATCATAAGTAATGAGTTATAAAAACTCAGAAACTTGTGATAAAAACATATATTTGGAATTTACAAGGATTAAATCTTGTAATTATTTAAGAAAAATCAAATAAATATTAAACCTGTTAGGACCGTGTACGGACGGAGTACTAACTGATTCTTCGTTATACCGGATCAAATAGTGCGGAATCCTATTTGATTGGTGATCCAATCAGGGAGAACGTAATCAAGATCAATCCTAACGATTAAAAAAGTTAAGAATGGACTAGGAATGATCTCAGACGTTCTATGAACTTGGAATGGACGAACTTGACGTTCTGGGTCGGCTAGGGTTGCAAGTATTCGAAGTGTTGTGTTTTTCCACGAATTAAGTGGTATTTATAGGTTACAGCTATCATTCGTACGACTGAGCCAGGCGACTGGCTCAGTCATGCAACTGAGACATACGATTGGTTCATTCGAACGACTGAGTCAGTCTTATGACTCAATGGTATGATTGACTCAATCACCTGGTTCAACCGTGTGACTGGCCCATTCGCATGGTCCAGTCGTGCGACTGAATCAGATAACTTAGTTAAACACATTCTTGAACCTTTGATGGTTCAAACCTATGTCTAACAACTGTAAACCTACATAACATTGTCATATATGCGTGTACTAATAGTTGATATGAGTAGATATAACATTCAATAACCAACAACCATATATAGAAGAGATTCTCATTACATTGATTAAACATTACATATGTGTTACAAGAAGAAGTTCTATTACATTTAAGTTCACTAGACTAGAACTGGGGACATGTGTACCAACAAACTCCCCCTTGGACCTAGTTCTATCTAGACTTTGACTTCTTTCTTGAATTCTTCAAATCTCTTAACTCTTTCTTCTCTGGAGACCCCTGCATGGATATTCAGTGCAAAGCATAGACGTATAATATGTTGAAACTGTAGTGCTTGCATAATATCCTGTGTGTCAAAAAATAGTGGCCACTTGTACAGTGTATAAACATCAGTCACTGACAAGTTTATTAGCCACATGGGGTCAAACACCTTTTTGTGTCCATCGACCCGTCCTTCTCCAAAACGATGACTGCCTCTCCCGAGCGTCAGTCATAGTACCACCACTTAAAGTGTGGGGTAAAGTCCTGTGGCATCTCCCTCAGTGGAATTCAGGACATTGTGCGCGGAGGTTGCCACTTCAGGACTATCTTCGGATGACCAGTGATGGGACTCACCTCAGACCTTCTAAGGTACCTCGTAGCCTGCTGAGGTTTGAAGTTTACACATCTAGTCCTGTACTCCTTTTTCAAGGCAGCCTCAAACCAGCCAGACATCTTCTTAGGATCAGTATAAAGAAGCTTTAGTCGGGCCAACTGGTTGAGCTCAAAACCTGGGAGAGTCTTCAGATCATGAGGGAATCTGAAGTACTCGATTCTTTCTCCCTTTTCACTGCATACACGCCAAGGTCATCAAAATGAGCCCAAGCAATGATCTTCCCTAACACCTTCATATTCTTCTTTACTTTGTATAGCTTGGTGTAGGTACTCTGAGTTGCTGTAGCACGTTGGGCTCGGACCTCGGCGAAGCAAGCCGCCCATTCAGCCTTTCGAATATCGACTTCGGCGTCCGAGGCTTGGGCTTGACTTGTTGAGGCTTCTGCTCCTTTCTCTTTATCACTGAGTTTATCCAGAATATCACTATCAAGGTTGTTTACTAAATCTGGAAACACGTTTCCCTCTTGATCAGTGTATTCTGGATAGTGCTGATTTGTGATGTCTTCAATTTTGATTTCTTCAACATCTTTGAGCTCGTCATCATCAGCATCATCAAAAATTGGAGCATCCTTAACAATTTCATCTGGATTCAGACGAAATATTTCAGCAAGCTGTTCATCAGTAAGGTCGTGAATAATTTATCCTTCTTCAGGAGTATAACTCACTGACCTTCTGACGATCCCCTGCAGATCAAGAATCATTGTGAGTTGAGACTTGACCTGTTGGAGGAGAGCAACATCATGCTCATCTTGCTGAAATCCCTTATCTGTTTAATATCAACATGTAGAGTAGCAATCATTAGTATAAACTCAAGTTAATTAAACATTAATCATTAAATATTTACAAGAGTTTCATATACATCAAAAGATGAATCAAGTACAAAAGCTTTAGAAATAAAACATCTAATCAGTACTTTTGTCTTGAATCATCACTGGATCTCCTGCAGAAGGGGAGGAAGGTGGGGCAGCAGTTGATGCTCCCTGGTCTTGTCTTTTCTTGGATCGTTGCTCATGACCAGAGGTAGAGGTAGATGCATCTGCGTCCCCTTCATCATCATCATCATCTTTTTCTTTATCTTCATCATCACCTTCCTCGTCATCATCATCACTGTCATCATCCTCATCATCCTCCTTATCATCATCATCTTCATCACCTTCCCTGATCTTGAGGGGCTCACTCTGAGTGCTTTTCAGCTTTAGCACTAGAGTCTTGTGAGCCGCCTCCAGCTTCGCCATCTTCTCATCAGTCTCAGCCTCGTGTTGAAGCAAGCCTGTGATCTGATCAGTCTGTGCAGTGATCAACTGGGCTTGTGAAGATGTCAACTCCCTCAGTCTCTCAATCTTAGCAGTTTGTGTAGAACTTTGCTCTTGCAGCTGTAGAATCTGAGCAGACTTGACCTTGTCGGAGGCTAGCAACTGGAGCACCATGCTGTTCAGTGCAGCAAGTTGCTCAACCACAGAGACAGGTGGTATAACTGAGCTCGAGGGTGCAGATGAGGGTTGTGTTTGCTGAGTGGTGGTGGTTGTGGTGGCTGTGGTGAATATGGGAGGCGGTGGAATGATGTAGTAGGGGGTACAGTGGTGGTCGTGGTGGATGTGGGAGTGTGAGATGTAGGAATGGTGGTGGTGGCTTGTGGTGTTTGGGATGGAGTGGATGTGGTGGCTGTGGTAGTGGGTGGTGTAGACGTAGTGGCTGTGGTGGTGGTAGTGAGCAGGGTAAGCCTTCGGCGTTTGTGCCTCTTCCCTTGGGCCTGAGCCATTCTCTTTATCCTGGATCCCGTGGATCCTGAAGCTCCCCCTTGGCTGATGGGAGTGTCTGGGGTATAAGATGGGTCTGCCAAAGAGCTCCCCGACTCCCCTGGGCGTCCACCAACCGCCCGTAATCCCGCCTCAGTGGCCACTACCCGACTGCCCACAGGCCGGGTTAGTGGCACCTCATCAGAATCCTCCTCCTCCTCCATGTGGAAGTCAGGGTGGATTGGAGCTGGTTCAGGTCCTCCTTGACCATCTCCTCCCTGATCAGTACCGTGGTCATCATCATCGGAATCATCGGAGGGTAGAGCCACTTGCTCTACATCGGAATCACTGTCCTCGTGGCGCCATCTCCTTCTTGCCGGTGCCGCATAATTTTCCTGGGCCAGATGCCCAAATAACCGCCTGACAGGGGGTTTTACCTGCTTCCCCCTGTAAACCTTCAGCCTGCCCAAGGTGGTATCATCCATCACCTCGAGCACAACTGCATCCTCCTTCGCCTTTGGTAACATAGGAAGCTTCTGGTCAAAGATCATTTGCAGGAAGCGAGGATACATGCAGAAGCCCTCTCTGCCTTTCACCTCTATGTTCTCCACTAGGTAAGTGAAGATCATATGGGAGAAGCTGAACGGATGGTTCAGCACTAACGCAACATAGGCGTTCTGCATCTGCTCAGAGAGTTCATCAAAACCTCCTTTCCTTGAGGCAATACATCTTAGTATCACGTGGGCGAGATACTTGAACTGGGGACAGATATTGCTCTTGTTGAGCATCCCTGAGTTGATGTCCCCAGTGTACTTTGCCCGTAGGAAACACCCTCTAACAGTCATCGGGTGTAAACGAGTAGGACAGTCACCATCATCTCCAAACTCGAGGACTGTCCTTAAGTCCTCCTCAGTGATCCCTATAGCATGACAAAGGATGGAGCTCCTGATCCGATAAGGCTCGACTGATCTATCTACAGCAGCATTCTCCCAGAATGCCTGCTGTAAAGAGCGGTACGGAGTGCAGGGAGTCGATATCGCCCTGAAGATCCTCGATCTTCGTAAGAATGAAATTATGCCCGCGAACTCCGCTGCATTCCTGGAGGTCAGATCAAGATGGGCACAGATGTTGTGCTTAGTGCTTATGATCTAACGACTTGCCATCTGTCACAATGTAAGTAAATGTCAGTACATTCACAAGATAGCAAATTAAGGTCAATGAGTTTTACACTTTGGTTAAGTCGGGCGACTGAGCTACCGAATGAACATAGTCATGCGACTGAGTAAAACGACTGAGCTTTATCTGAGTGAGTTGATTCATACGGGCGACTAAGTCAAGCGAATGGACATAGTCGTGCGATTGAATCATTCGTCCATCTCAGTCGGGCGACTGAGACTAGTCGTCTTCTTAGTCGGGCGATTGGAGTTCATCAGTGTGTCCAGTCGCCTACTCGACGGTTTGTCAATTCAAATTTGTATTTTAAGCCATACTTGATGTTAAACGTTGAAATTTGGCTCATTAGACTCGGAAATGACCGATTAAGCATATTTTAACTTTTGTTTGAACGTTTAGATCAGTTTTGATTGTCTATTTGGTCGTTAAACTCTCGGTTACTGTTGGGTCAGAATCCACGCGATTCTTGATGTCATTGAACGGTTTCAACGATAAAACACCACGACTATTACCTGTTTAAACACAAATGAGTGTTAAAATGCACCAATAGGAGGTAAAATGAATCAAAAGAAATTTACGCAGCAGTTCTTTAGGTCGTGCGTATAAAGGGGGCGATTTGAGTGAATGAACGACTGATGATGAGTCGGCCTATATTTATACTAGGGCAAATCCCATTCGGGCGACTGAGCCTAGTCGCTTTGGTCAGTCGGGCGACTGATCCTAGTCGCGTTGGTCAGTCGGGCGACTGAGTCTCAGTCGTGTGATTTACCCAATCTTTCATCTCCAATCGAGCGATTGAGGTTCATCCAAATGACTGCTACAGTCGGTCACCTTCAATCATTCGATTGGATTTATTCGCACTGCCCATTCGTACGATTTGACTCATACATGTGTTCCAATCGGACGACTGGACCATATTTATGGTTCAGTCGTGCGACTGGGTCATCCTTATCATCTTTTGACCATGTTACCATCACGACATTTCATTCCATCTAATAGTAGATAAAACATTATGAACAAGTTGATCATCTCAGACATGACCAATTTAATAAAACAGTTTGATCACCTCAGACGTGATCCATTTATCCACCTGATCATCTCAGACATGACCCATTTATCCACCTGATCATCTCAGACATGACCCATTTATCCACCTGATCATCTCAGACATGATCCTTTTAACCTTTCAGAAACAATTTGTTAAATAAACATTAAGCTCATTAGGTGACGTTTAGCAGATAACAATACACACAGTCCGACATTGACACATTATACTAAAAAATTTAAAAATCTTAAAACTACGAATAGAATGAACATGTTTTTGTGATTTTTGTTAGGGCAGGTTTGTGTAGCCTATTAGCATTGACATTATATCGGGAACAGACTCATTTGGAATCAGACAGGCATATACACCATTACTTGGAACCTTTGATTAGTATTTAACTTTAAACACTTGCATATCACAGCTTTCTCACTTATCTAAGACTTCTAAGATCTAACTGGAAATCATGCTTGATATGATACGTAACGTACTTTGATTATCAACTTCGGTCAGTGCGTACACGATGATTGTCAGTATATTTGTCCACCTAAATCCATACACAGACTTTTGACAGGCATTGGTAAAGAATTAAGTTATATTATTTCAACCAACATTTATGGATCCCAAGCTTATATAGTAATCAGTATTCCTTAGAGGACTTTCGAGCGGTCTATAGGTATTTTGACAAGAAGAGACTATTCTTAGAGCTTACAAAGAGAAGCCAAGCCTCAGGTCAGTGCCATCGCACAGCAGAGAGGCGGCAAACAACAATGAATTCTAGAATATGTAGGTTATGCTTATCCTCAGGTCAGTGCCATCGCACAGCAGAGAGGCACACAACCTATCTCCTTGTTAGAGCATTTCTTATTTTTCTTTTTTTCACATAACGCACCAACAACATTTTGTTATCAGCATGATTGCGCTTGTATTCATTTTTTTTCTTTTGCTCTATTTGTAGTCACACGCACACCTTTGGTGGCGTTTATTTGCTCGTTATCCCTTATCGGAAATGGATGATTGTGTTAACCAGTGATAAGATGGGAACCCACAATTGATTGAACCATTCAGTTTAGATTAAGTTTACCAATGGCGTCTACTCGTCTATTGTGTTGAATCTACCGACACATCGTATAGTGAACTAGCACCTCCTTAGATCAACTTTCTCCGTGTAGTTACAATACCAACTAAGCATACTATCATCTTCCTATTTTGTTAGACTTAGACTTCTCAGATTTATAATTTTTCTGTGATTTAATTAACTTTTAAAAACGAAAATCCTTTTGGTGTACCAAGTAACTCGATGCCTGTGTACTATCACTTTCCATTTTGTTGAGTCACATTTCCTGTCTTTTATTCAGCTTTACTTACCTTCCCCCCGTTTTTTTTTTAAGTAAATGAATACTGAAATAAATCTCCCCCTAAAATACTAAAACGGAAAATCTTTTTGTGTTTTTGGATTTTATATAACAAAGGAAATAAAAAATAAAATTAAATTAACAGAAAAATAAACAAATAAACACGAGTCGGACTATGTATCTGCTTCTTCCGCAATCACATCACTTTTCTTTTTAACGCCGTTGACCTCTAGCAGATAGAAGAATCTAGGTTTATCAAATGGTTTGGTGTAGAGGTCAGCGCGCTGAAAATCCATGTTAATTTTAATCACATCAATCAATTGTTTTTCATAGCAATCGCGTATGAAATGATATTTAATGCCGATGTGTTTTGTTTTTGGATGTTGAATAGGATTTTTAGTAACAGCTATGGTAGCAGAATTATCAACATAAATAGGGGTGTTAGAAAATTGCAAACTGTAGTCGTGCATTTGCTGTTGGATCCAGATGATCTGAGAGCAGCAACTTGCAGCAGCAACATATTCAGCTGCACAGGTTGATAAAGCAACCGAGGTCTGCTTCTTGCATTGCCACGTGACTAACTGCCTTCCAAAGAACTGACACCCTGCTGATGTAGACTTGAAGTTCATCTTGCAACCACCATAGTCTGAATCGCTGTACGCAGTAAGCTCAAAGTCATCATCATGAGGATACCACAACCCCAGTGTTGGAGTACCCTTCAGATAACGGAAAATCCTTTTCACCCCAATCAGGTGATTCATTTTTGGCTTCGCTTGATATCTAGAACATAGACATGTGGCATACATAATATCTGGACGCGAAGCAGTGAGGTACATAAGAGATCCGATCATCCCACGATACATAGTGGCATCCACCAAATCCCCATTCTCATCAGGAGCCACATCATGATTTGTGGCGAGAGGGGTACCGGCTGTAGAAACATTCTCCATATTAAACCGACTCAGAATATCGCCGACATACTTGGTCTGATGTAGGAAAATACCGGTTGGTGTTTGATCCACCTGTAATCCTAGGAAGAACTTCATTTCTCCCATGGCACTCATCTCAAACTCTGCCTTCATCACAGATTCGAACTCTTTGCACAATGCTTCATTCCTAGACCCAAAGATGATGTCATCCACGTAGATCTGCACCATAAGCAAATCACCATCCTTTTCTTTGATGAACAATGTACAGTCAATCACACCCCTGCGAAAACCGTGTTTTAACAGATGGGTGGAGAGCTTCTCATACCAAGCTCGAGGAGCTTGATGTAGCCCATACAGAGCCTTATCCAGCTTGTAGACTTTGTCCCGATGATACGGATCCTCGAATCCTTCGGGTTGACTGACATAGACCTCTTCACGGATTTCCCCATGAAGGAATACACTCTTCACATCCAACTGATAGACTTTGATCTTCATAAACGATGCATAGGCAAGGAAGATCCGAATTGCTTCTATTCTTGCCACTGGTGCAAACACTTCATTGTAGTCGATCCCCTCGACTTGTCTAAATCCCTGAACAACCGAGCGTGCCTTGTTTCTGATAACAACACCTTGGTCATCCTTCTTGCACTTTAGTACCCATTTGGTACCAATCACTTTAACTCCTTTTGGCCTGTCAACAAGGGTCCAGACTCCAAGTTTCTTGAACTGGAGTAGCTCTTCTTGCATAGCATTGACCCAGGCCTCATCTTTCAGGGCGTCACTGACGTATTTAGGCTCGATTTGTGAATCAAAACATGAGAAAGCCCCGTCATTGACATAACCCTTCTCCATGACTGCAGCATAATCAGCAGAGTACAGCTGATTTCGCGTTTGCACACCGGATTGAATATCCCCAATGATAGACGTGGGGGGATGATTCACACTGATCCTAGTCACTGGTGTGGAAGGAACCACAACCTCAGAGTAAAGATTGGTGACTACAGGTTCAATCTCCGGATTTCCCAATGCTGGTTCAGCTGCTTCTTCATCACCTGATGAGTCATCACTCTCGTCTTGAGCAGGAGTCGAAGAACTTGAGGCACCGTTTGCAGGTGTGATGTTGCTTGAATCCAGATTCGGTGTGTTGAGGACATCGTACATCATCTGGGTAGCAACTTCATCATCTGAATCAAACTGAGGAAGATTAAAGGACTTGAAAAAGCCATCATAATCGAAGAATGATGATGGACCTTTTCCAGCAGGGGGGTGGTGTATCTCTGAACATCTACGTTACACCACACTTCTACCTGACCTGTCGAGTTATTGTAAACTCGTTTGTCTGGTATGTTGTATCCTAAGAATATTCCTTGATCGGCTTTCTCACTGAACTTGCCATCCTGAGTCTTCTTCATCAGTGTACAAGGAGCTTCAAAAGGTTCCAGATACTCCAAGTTAGGCTTGCGCTTCTGAAGCAACTCATAGCAAGTCTTGCCATGCCTTTTGACTACTAACACACGGTTAAGTGTATAGCAAGCATTGGCAAACGCCTCATTCCAGAACTGGACTGGAAGCTTAGAATCAGCTAACATGGTTCGCGCAGTCTCGATCAAGCTCCGATTCTTTCGTTCTGCAACTCCATTCATCTGTGGCATGTATGCTGAAGTGAACTGATGAACAATCCCCTTTTCCTTGCAGAAAGCATCCATCCACTGATTCTTGAACTCTGTGCCATTGTCAGAACGAATCTTCCTTACCTTCAGGTTGTAGAGTGACTCCAGGTTCGTGACGAGCACCTTGAATGATTCAAATGTTTCTGATTTAGCTTTCAGAAACATCACCCAGGTGAATCTTGAGTAGTCATCTGTGACTACAAAGCAGTACCAGTCTCCTGCGATACTTTTGTGCTAACTGGACCAAAACGATCCATGTGTAGCAACTCCAGGGGCATCTCTATAGAATTAACTTGCTTGGTCTTGTGAGATTTCCTGGTCTGCTTTCCCTTCTTGCATGAGACACAAAATCAGGAAGTTTGAAGTTCTTGACAGTAACTCCTTCAACGAGGTTGTTGTGAATCAGATGATTCATCTTCCTGTGATTGATGTGTCCCATCCTCCTGTGCCATGAGATGGATTCCTTTTCTGTTGCTTTTGATAGAAAACATTAAACTGTAGACTCAGAGGAAGAAGCATTAGTCATATCCAAGACATATAAATCATTGTACCTGGATGCGGACATCAGAACCTGCTCCTCTGGAATCTCCATCTCCTTCTTCAGAATGTAATATTTGCGATTATCAAACATGACTTTAAAGCCCTTGTCACATATCTGAGACACTGACAGCAGATTGTTTTCCAGTTATTGAACAAAATTTACTTTGTCAAATCTTACCTTCTCATTACCTACTTCGCCTTGAGCAGTAATGTATCCTCCTTTGTTACCAGCAAAGGAAACATGTCCCCCTTTAATTTGTTTGACATTTAAAAGGAGAGACTTGTTTCCTGTCATGTGCCTGGAAGCTCCGCTATCTACAATCAATGTATTTGTAGACGCACTATAGCGGACAACCTGCACATAAGAGAAAATAATCAGTTAAGGAGGGGGACCCAAGCCTTGACTGGCTTGGGTTTCCCAGAGGAATCAACCATCATGAATTCGACCCACTGGCCTTTATCAGTGGATGGAATCTCAACGTTCAACTTGTCCTTACTTTCAGACTCATCAGTTGTTTTGGCTTTCCACAAACCATCCCTATGAAAGGATTGTTTGTGGTAAATCTTAGACTGATTCACAGTTTGAGCATATGGTTTAGATTCAGAAACAGGTCTCGTCGTTGGCATCACAGACTTGTCAGGGACGTGTTTGGGTTGCCTTTGGCGTTGAGGAGACGAAAACGACCGAGAAGGTGTTTTAGACCTAGTAGGTGTTTTCGATCTAACAGGAGTCTTAGATCGCTGTTTTGAATCTAAATTAACTTTGTTATTCAGCTCCACCTTAATTCTTGGAGTCTGATAGCGAGGACAATTTGTTGAAATATGACCGCGCTGTCCACAAGTATAGCAGGATCTCCATTCATCGGGGCTAGGAGATCTCTTGTGGGGCGGTGAGTAAACTTCTGGTTCTTTCTTTTTATTATCACTTTTAAGACTTTCACCTCCTTTGACAAACTTAACTTGTTTAACATTTTGGTTTATTTGTCTTTGAGGCTGAATATTATCTCTTTTAACTGATTTAATTTGAGTGGTTTTAGACATCTTGGATTGTGTGACATTAGACTTTGAATCCAACCCAAGAGATGTTTGAACATTCTCTTACACCCGTTTCTCAACAGTGACATTGCTCGATGCTGAGGTTTTCTGATCATCATCCGGAGAAGCAGGTTTAACTGTTGTGTCTGGATCACTAACCAAAGGAGTTGTCACCACATGATCCTTAATTGGATTATTATTTATAGGATGTTATTTAGTGTTCAACAGGATCTCATGTGGTGGTGGAACAACCTTGTAACCCAAACCCTCCCCATTGTTGCGTTCTTTAACCAAGTTTTTCAAAATGTGCGAGGAACTCGCTAAACTATGTAGTTTTTGTTTCAAAGACTCATTTTCTACTTGTAAACCTCTTTGTCTTTTTTAGTCTCTTCAATGGTCTTTAAGTAGAATTTAATGTCATTTTCTTGGTTAAACACAACAACTTCAGTTTCCTTTAATTGCTTATTTAAAGCATCGATCTTTTCCTTATAACTGCTCTCATTCTGTTTTAACACTCGATTAGCTTCTGAGCACAGTTTCAAGTCATTTACTAAGTTATCATTGTGTTCTAATAACCTAGCAAATTTTAAATCAATGCTTTCTCTAAATTTATCACAATCAACACAAGCATGTTTAGCAAATAATTCATCCTTAGATTGTACCTGTGCAGCTGTGGACGTTCCAGCCATGAAAGCATTCTGAGACGCAGGTTGAGCTTCAGATTCTGAATTCAGTTCATTCTTGACAATTTCATCCACTGCATCAAACATCTCTTCCAAGTCAGCAGTATCAACATCAGCTGAGCTCTCCCCCTCACTCGCTGAGTCTTCGTTCAAGTCTTCCACAGAAGCTATGTTCGCTTCACCATCAGATAAGAACCGAAAGGACCAGTCCTGTCCTTCATCTCCTTATGCTACCATAGCTTTAAATCATTCCCTGTGGATGCTGGCTTCTTGTCTTTATCTTGCCTATTGAACGAGGAGAATGGATTCCCGTTCCCAGTCTTCTTAGGCTTCACGCATTCTCTTTTGAAATGACCCTTTTCTCCACAGTTGAAGCACGTGACTTTAGACTTGTCAAATCCAAAGGTCGTATCTTTAGTAGCCACGAGATTCTGCCCTGTTTTCTTCACAAAGTTCTTTGCTCTCCGGACAGCACTTGAAAGAGCCCACATGATATCCATCCTTTCAAGCTCATTTTCATCTACTTGCTCGTAGTCTTCATCAGCAAGGTGGCAATTTCCAATCTTACCCGCCACCAGACCATCATAAGAGTGCACAACTGCAGCAAGTAGATCCATGTGCTCTTTAGCAACCTCCACTGTTACTTTTCCCAAATTTTCTGTCATCAACTTAGCAGATTGAGTAACAATTGGACTTTGTAGAACCCCAGATGCACCATGAGACTCATTTGCAGATGATGAGCCTAGATCAGTAGATGATGTTGCATTGGACACAAATGTTGTTTGCAGAGGTGCTCCAGAAGACTTTGCAGCAGGAGTGGAAGTAGGAGTTACATTGTAGAGTGATGGGTCTTGTGTATACGCTCCTCTTTTCGTCCTGTACTTGTGACGCACTTCTTCCTCTCTCAATTTTAGAATAAAGTCATTAATATCCAGGTTCTCTAAAACTGAGTTATGTCGCATAGTGGAAATGAATGAATTCCACTTTTCAGGTAGACCATCTGCCAAGCTTGAAACTTTGTCTTCCATTGATGTCTTTACTCCATGAGTGTGAAGTTCACTCATCAAGTGATAGAAGCGATCGATAATTTCATCCAAGCTTTCATTCCCAATAGTAGAGAAGTTGTCAAACTCCTTCTTTAACGCTTTACCCTTTAGGGACTTTAGAGTAGAATTCCCAGCATACCTCTTCTCAAGAGCTTCCATCAACTTTTTACTTTGCTTGAGATCTGAGTATTGGTGAAAAATGGCCTTGGGAATGGACTGGGTCAAAATAGCATATGCCTTCTTTTCGGCATTGTAGGCAACCTTCTGTGTATCAGTGAGTCCACTTAAAGTCAAAGAAACACCATCAGCTCCCACGGGCATGTTATAACCAGTCTCAATAGAGTTCCATAAGTTCGTGTCCACTCCATTAAGATGAATCTCAAAACGTTGTCTCCATTGTGGAAATTCATCTATACTCAATAGCTTAGGTGGCTTGTTATGGTTCCCTATCTCATTTTCCAGTAAAAGCAGGTTCTGTATCCTTGAGTCCTTTCCAGCTGACATTGCAAAGTTTTCTGAGTCCATTATGTTCTTACTTTAACTTGTGAATGAAACTGCTAATGCGATTGGGGAGTGCGACTGGGATGCGACCGACACTAGCTGTATGCGATTGGACTCAAACGTACGATTGAACAGACGACTGAGAGACTTAGGCGACTGAACAGACCGAACGACTCAACTGGGCGACTGAACTGGGCGATTGACTCAATCGGGCGATTGGACGAAACGAGTGACTTAATCGGTCAAATGAATGGGCGACTGGACTTCAGTCGTACGATTGAGCTAATCGTGCGACTGAGACTGCAGAAATCAAAATTTTCACACTTTTGACCTAAAACGTGTTTTGTGACACCCTAGATGGCTGAAAGTTGAAAAACACTAATTTTGCAGAACATGCACACGTAAAGACTCGGTTTTGGGCAGAAAGATTGGATCTTTTCACAAAAAACGTGGACTTTAACAAAAACTTGATTGAATCAATGAAGAATCAAGAGCCAAAGCTCTGATACCACTTGTTAGGACTGTGTACGGACGGAGTACTAACTGATTCTTCATTATACCGGATCAAATAGTGCGGAATCCTATTTGATTGGTGATCCAATCAGGGAGAACGTAATCAAGATCAATTCTAACGATTAAAAAAGTTAAGAATGGACTAGGAATGATCTCAGACGTTCTATGAACTTGGAATGGACGAACTTGACGTTCTGGGTCGGCTAGGGTTGCAAGTATTCGAAGTGTTGCGTTTTTCCACGAATTAAGTGGTATTTATAGGTTACAGCTATCATTCGTACGACTGAGCCAGGCGACTGGCTCAGTCATGCAACTGAGACATACGATTGGTTCATTCGAACGACTGAGTCAGTCTTATGACTCAATGGTACGATTGACTCAATCACCTGGTTCAACCGTGTGACTGGCCCATTCGCATGGTCCAGTCGTGCGACTGAATCAGATAACTTAGTTAAACACATTCTTGAACCTTTGATGGTTCAAACCTATGTCTAACAACTGTAAACCTATATAACATTGTCATATATACGTGTACTAATAGTTGATATGAGTAGATATAACATTCAATAACCAACAAACATATATAGAGAGATTCTCATTACAATGATTAAACATTACATATGTGTTACAAGAAGAAGTTCTATTACATTTAAGTTCACTAGACTAGAACTGGGGACATGTGTACCAACACAACCATTAATTCGAATGAGGAACCGTCCGATAATGTTAGTAGCGCTACTTAGGAGAATATTTGTACCAACCGGATGAGGGTTGCTACTATTTTCCTGCATCTAACCGAATGGGGGTTAGGATGTAATATTATCTGATTTTGTGAATTATTTTGTGACAGTATGATTATGTTGTGAGCAGGTTTGGTTGTAATTGATACATCAACAAAAATTATTTGTCTGGATTAAACCTATGTTCTCACCAATATTTTATTGACTGGTTTAAGTGTACTTTTTCAGGAAATGAGTAACTCATTTGATTGCAGCTTTGAAGTTCATGATAGATGGGGTGACATTATGGGAAGGGTCTGTGTCACGTTGACCGTCAATATAGTTGACGGAGCGTGTATGTTGACGCGCATTTTCATAGGTTTTAAACATGCTGTAATTTAGTGTAACCAATTACATCAAATTTTGTAATATTACTTAAATGATGTAATTCCTCTATTATAAATAAAAGCATGTCTGTGTTATGTTTCTATTATCACTGTGTTTATTACTATAAACAATGCACTCTGATAAAAGCTAGTCACATTCCACCCGTATCGTTCACGCTTCCGCCGGGATGTGACAGGTTGGTATCAGAGCCATTGGTTATAGAGAATTAGTTATTTTAAGTAAATAACTAGACTATAACCATAAGCTCAAAATACACTTTATGATTTTATGTGAATTTATGTGAACTATGTGGAATTTCTTGACTTTATGATTAAGATTCTAACCAAACTTTTATAATTATTTGACTAACTCTTTTTGTGAAATATTGTTAAGAAATTTTGCAGCATGAATTCAGATAGTTATCACTATGAAACTAACCCTTCATAAGGTCCATACCATAGCAGCCCTAAAGAAATAATACCTGAACCAGAACCTCAACAGCCTATAAATGTTTCCCCAACTGGAATGGAAAATACATCAAGGTTTTATGTTAGACGTGCACCAGTGCAAAGGGAAGGATATATAGTTATGACTCCTAGGAAAAGGATAAAACGTGGAAATAGGTTTAGAGCTAAAACAACTGAGGAAATAGAGACAAAACCTCCTGATTCTCCCAAAGATGAAGATAGAATTATTAAACCAGAGTTGGATCAGGTGAAAACAGCCCGACAGACTTTTAAGAAACTTAAGAAAATACAGCTGGGAATCTGAAAATTCAGAAAGATATTAAAAAGCTCAATACACCCAAGAAAAGTATCTTTATCAGGATCGGGAAATGGCTTAGCAGAAACTGAAAGTTTATAGTTTAACTCTTTAGAATAAAAGAAATAAGAGCTTAATTGTTATATGTATTTTTGTTAACATGTTTATTTGATCTATGTTAAAGAATTTTTGTGTTAAGATATCTATTTGCAATACTAACATTGAAATTCACTATAGTGAATCATGTCGCCAAAAGAAACACTCAGCCTGTCCGGAGAACAGCTCGAGTGGGACGACCCAGAACCAGACTCGGGGAAGAAACACCCGTGAACCCTGATACCACTGAGAATGATAGGATATCTCAGATAGTAGCCCAACAACTAGAAGCTACTTTACCTACCTTAATTAACCAACTCTAGCAAAACCTGAATTTTGGAACTACCTCAAACCCACCAGCAGGGCCTGAAAACATAAACATGAAAGAACAACAGGAAGAAGAAATCCTAAATGGAATTTCAAAGGGATGTTCTTACAAAACCTTCATGTCCTGTAGACCTCGGGAATTGGATGGAAAAGGTGGAGCTGTACAAGCTTTAATATGGCTAGACAACATAGAAGGAGTCCTGGAAATCAGCAACTGTGCTGAAAACTTCAAGACACTGTTTGCTTCCCATTCCCTTAAAGGAGAAGCACAATCCTGGTGGAAAATGGAGGTACACACTAGAGGTAGAAATGTTATGAATGGGCTAAGTCGGGAAGAATTTAGAAATTTAGTGATAGAGAAATATTGCCCTTATAATGAAAAAGAGAAACTAGAGGCTGAACTTTTAGCACTAGAAATGTAAGGATCAGCACACCGAGAATATACTGATAGGTATAATGAACTATCCAGGTTAGTACCGCATCTGATAACTCCAGAATCAAAAAGAATAGGATGGTATATTTGGGGATTAGTGCCACAAATAAGAGGACTAGTGAAATCTGCTAGAACCAAAACCTTCCAAGAAGCAGTAATCTTATCAGGAAGTCTGACAGATGAAATGATCAGGAATGGATCATTAGGTCATCAACAGGTAGGAGAGAAAAGGAAATGGACTGAAAACCACCCTGGAAGAAGATTTGGAGAAAGCTCCCAAAAAAGAGTAACTCGACCTCCACCAAGAAACTTTTTGGGAACAACTCAGGGGAGGAAAGTAGAAAAACCACCATAGTGTAATATCTGTCAAAGATATCATACAGGAAACTGTATGACAGTGGTTTGCTAAAATTGCAAAAAGAAGGGACACATTTCTCGAGACTGCAAAAACCCTACTAACTATAAAACCGTCTGTTTTCAATGTGGTAATGAAAATCATTTCCGTAATGAATGTCCACAACGAAAGGGCAAAGCTCCAGCTAACCAAAACAACCCTCGTGGAAGAGCTTTTGTAATACAAGCTGATGAAGCTCGTCATGAACCAGAAGTAGTTACGGGTACATTCCTTATCAATAACCAGTACGATAAAGTATTATTTGATACAGGAGCAACTCGTAGTTTTGTTTCACATACTTTTAAACCATCACTTAGTCTAATATTTGAGAAATTACGTGGCATCTATATGATAGAATTAGCTGATGGTAAAACTATAGAAGCTGATGAAATCATTCCTAATTGCATCTTGAATTTAGATGAATACTGTTTTGATATAAATCTGATACCTATTAAGTTAGGAGGATTTGATATAATAGTAGGAATGGATTGGTTGAGTACAAATCATGCTGAAATCATTTGTGATAAGAAAATGATTAAGATTCCTTTGATTAAGGAAGACAAAACTCTCTGCATATATGGTGATAGACCAAATAATAATGTGAAACTGATTACTTGTGAAAAAGCACAAAAATGCCTTAACAAAAATTGTTTAGCATTCTTGGCTCATATAGTTGATACCAAACTTGATAAGGAAAATTTGGAAAGTGTTCCCGTTATAAATGAATATGCTGATGTTTTTCCTGATGAACTACCTGGACTACCACCTCCTCGTCAGGTAGAATTTAAAATAGAATTGATACCAGGAATAGCTCCTATTGCTAAAACACCCTACCGTTTAGCACCGACTGAGATGAAAGAACTCATGACTCAGTTACAGGAATTATTGGATAAAGGATTCATACGTCCTAGTGTATCACCTTGGGGAGCACCAGTTCTATTTGTTAAAAAGAAGGATGGAACCTTTAGAATGTGTATTGACTATAGGGAACTTAATAAGGTTACCATAAAGAATAGGTATCCACTCCCTAGAATTGATAATCTGTTTGACCAACTACAGGGATCTAGTTATTTCTCAGAAATAGACTTAAGATCTGGATATCATTAATTAAGGGTACAGGAAGATGATATTTCTAAAACTGCATTTAGAACTAGATATGGCCATTATGAATTCCTTGTGATGCCATTTGGGTTAACCAATGCTCCAGCGGTATTTATGGATTTGATGAATAGAGTGTGTAAACCTTACCTAGATAAATTTGTTATAGTCTTCATTGATGATATTTTAATTTATTCTAAGAATAAGGAAGACCACGAACAACACCTCAGGTTGACCTTGGAATTGTTACAGAAAGAAAAGTTATATGCAAAATTCTCAAAATATGAATTTTGGAAAAGAGAAGTACAATTCCTTGGGCACATAGCTAACCAAGATGGAATTCAGGTTGATCCCACAAAAATTAAGGCAGTTAAGAAATAGGAAATTCCAAAAACCCCAACAGAAATACGTCAATTCATAGGTTTAGCAGGATACTATAGAAGATTTATAGAAAACTTCTCAAGAATAGCTCAACCAACAGAATTGACTTAAAAAGATAAAAAGTATGTATGGGGAGAAAAACAAAATGAAGCCTTTGAACTTCTCAAGAGTAAATTATGTAGTGCACCCATATTAGCCTTACCAGAAGGTACAGATAATTTCATAGTATATTGTGATGCATCTTGTCAAGGCTTTGGATGTGTTTTGATGCAGAAAGATAAGGTGATTGCATATGCTTCTAGACAACTTAGAGGAAGTGAAAAGAATTACACCACTCATGATCTAGAATTAGGAGTTGAAATATTTGTACTAAAAATTTAGAGACATTACTTATATGGAACTAAGTGTATAATATATACAGATCACAAAAGTTTGTAACACATCTTTGACCAGAAAATGTTAAATATGAGGCAAAGAAGATGGGTAGAGTTATTAAGTGACTATGACTGTGAAATTAAGTATCACCCAGGTAAGGCCAATGTAGTAGCTGATGCTTTAAGTAGAAAAGAAAGGACAAAACCTTTACGGGTACGAGCAATGAAAATGGAATTACGTTCAGATCTATTAAATCAAATCCGGGAAGCTCAACAACAAGATCTGCTGACACTGAAAGGACAAAGAAAAGACTTAAAAGAAGAAGCAGATGGAATTCTGAAATTCAACGGAAGAATCTGGATACCCGACAACAAACTAATTAGAACAATTGTTCTGCAAGAAGCTCATAAGTCAAGATACTCTGTGCACCAAGGAAATAATAAAATGTACAAAGACTTGAAAAGCCAATATTGGTGGCCAGGTATGAAGAAGTCAGTTGGAGAATTTGTGGAACAGTGTGATGTTTGCTCAAGAATAAAAGCTGAATATCAGAGACCTTCAGGATACTTACATCAACCAGAAATCCCAGAATGGAAATGGGATCAAATTACAATGGATTTCATAACTAAGTTACCCAGGACCAGAAATGGATACGACACAATTTGGGTTATAGTGGATAGATTAACTAAGTCAGCTCATTTCTTACCTATCCGGGAAGATTATAAGATTGAGAGATTAGCAAGAATCTACATTAAAGAAATTGTGTCCAGACATGGAATGCCTGTATCCATAATATCATATAGAGATAGTAGATTTACTTCTAGGTTCTGGTAAACTTTACAAAAAGATTTAGGGACCCAAGTAAATTTAAGTACAGCATATCATCCACAAACTGACGGACAAAGTGAAAGAACAATACAAACTTTAGAAGATATGCTAAGGGCTTGTGCCATAGATTTTGGTGGAAATTAGGATAGTCATTTACCATTAATAGAATTTTCATACAATAATAGTTATCATTCTAGTATTGGGTTAGCACCATTTGAAGCTTTATATGGAAGAAAATGTAGGTCACCTTTATGTTGGAATGAAATAGGAGATAGACAACTCATAGGTCCTGAACTAATCCAAGAGACCACAGATAAGATCACTGAGATTAAAAACAGGTTGAAAGCAGCTCGTGATCGACAAAAGAGTTATGCAGATAGACGAAGAAAGCCACTGGAATTTCAAATTAGGGACAGAGTTTATTTAAAAATATCACCCTCTAAAGGTATCTTTCGATTTGGAAAATCCAGTAAGCTGAACCCTAGGTACATTGGTCCGTTTAAGATTATTGATAGAATTTGTCCTGTAGCATATAAGTTGGAATTACCACAAGAATTAAGTGAAGTACACAACACATTTCATGTGTCCAACCTCAAGAAATGCTTAACCAATGAAACCCAAGAAGTACCAATTCAAGAAATACAGGTTGATAAGAAACTTCAATTTGTAGAAGAACCAGTAGCCATTGTGGGAAAGGAAGTAAAGCAGTTAAGAAGAAATAGAATCCCTATAGTGAAAATTAAGTGGAATGCAAAAAGAGGACCAGAGTAAACTTGGGAAAGAGAAGATGAAATCAAGAAGAAGTACCCCCACCTATTCAGAGGTAATAATTATTTGAATTTCTAAAGCACACTCCACTGAATTTCGGGACGAAATTCTTTTAACGGGGGAAGAATGTGACAACCCTAAAATTTTATATAAATATTACGTCAAAATTTTGTTGTATTACGTTAGAAGCCGCGAAAATATTATGTTTAGTATGTATATATTATGATATACGTATGCATGTTTGCATGCATGCATATAAGTTTGTTATTCACGTATGCATGTATGTTCTTATACCCAAAACCCATCCGTATAGGTATATATATATATATATATAGTTGTACGTGTGCATGATTACATATATACATGAATATGAAAATCATTTATATATATGTTTACAAGTATATATATGTATATATGTACACATTAAACTAAATCAAAAACTCTAAAAACTAAAACCTAACACTAAAACACCATACTACCATAACCCCGACCCCTATACCCTCGGCCACCTTATGCTAAACCAAACCCGAAAACCACTACACCACAACCATGCCCTCGGTTTTCTTTTCTTGTCACCACACCATCCAAAACCGCCACCTTGCAAACCTTAGGCACTAAGTAACATTTAAACATCAAAAGAACTTAACAAATTAAATCCTAAAGTACCTAAAGTTTTGTGTTTATGCTTAGTTAATTGATACCTCTCGGTTAAAACCACAATCACCAAAACCGCCATACAAGGAACTACACAAGATCATCATCATTACAAAAGTTAAGGTGGCAAGATCTAAGGCAATCTGTCGTATATCTTGCAACACCAAAACACCACCTCACTTGCCACCTCTACCTTCATCTTGACTAAACAACTTTGCTTTCACACTAGGAAGGA
>CM044001.1:88716140-88728640 GCA_024085815.1 Flaveria linearis | reverse complement strand
CTTTGAGGACTAGTTATGCATGATAATTAATTTGGAAGTTAACCAATTAATTTAATAAATAATAATAATAATATTATAAGTTTTACAATGTTTGCTTAATATTATAAAACTTAAAGTGATACTAATCTTAAAAATAATAACAATAATAATAATAATAACAACAACAATAATAATAATAATAAATAATAATAATAATAATAATAATAATAATAATAATAAAAGACTTTAAAATTTCTATGGGATTTATGAGGATAAGTAAATATTTAAAGGTTATTTTAACCACCTTAACAATTTAATGATTAATATTTAACAAGATTTATAATTTATATATAAATAAATGGTTTAATTATTTAAAAATTTGGGTTTTATAAAGTATGGGGTCGGAAATGTAATTATTAAAACTTTATTTTAAAAGTTTTTGCATAAAATAATAACAACGTGAAACCACAGGGGCCAAATTGAAAAAATCTTAGAACCCAACCCCCACCCTTTTTTTCTCTCCCCGTGATTCCGGCGGAGAGATTCCGGCCACCGGCCGCCGCTTCGGCGAAGCCAAACACATTGAAATCATACAAAGTTCGACTCCAAACTGGTGCCAAACGATTCGTATGCATATTTCGAACCTGAATACATGATTCAATTGCTTTTAAACATCGGTTTCGACCCTAATCGATTGAATAACCGAAATACATTAAAGCATATAGTCGTTCGATCATTTAAACTCAATAATAATCAAATTAAATGGATGTTAATCGAAAGTTAAACTAATCCTAAGCTCCTGTCAAACTCAATTCCACCCGAAACACACTTCAACCCCTCATTAGATTCTCTCTTCATCGCGAATCTGCAACTTCATCAAAACCTACCTTCCAATCATCCTAAACAAAAATTTATAGAGGGTTTTCCATCTTTGGGACCGTTAGAAACTTTCTGTACAATGAATTGGATTATTATCAGCGATTACATCTCGAACCATACACAATTTGGTCACGACTGTTCTTCATTGGGTTCACCATCCAATCGATCTTAAACCGGGTAATTGAACACATACATTTGCTCGGTTTTACTTGGGGATTAAAAGCCCTAAGATTGTTTTCCTTAACATTAACTAATTGATGTTCAATTTGGTTGAAATCAAATCTTGGGTTCTTGAATTTGGGGGCACCTTATTAACTTAGCTTAAAAGAATTTGGAACCGGGTTATTCTGCGGCTGTAAGCCTTAGCTCACCGGTTAAGTCACTTCATGTCAACTTGGAGGTCCCGGGTTCGAACCCGGGCACTCCCATTATTGTTTTAAGCCTTTTTAGTCTTTAAAAAAATATATAAAAAATTCCTAAAATAATAAAAATGGATTTTATAAAGTTTATTTATTTTAAAAGCTACCTAATTATTTTCTGTAGTTTTATTTATTTAAAAACCTTAACAATTGTTATACAAAATATTATTTACAAATGTTATAAATAGATATTTTTATAACATGGACTTTAAATAATAAATTAAATCATTAAATTATTAATGGACACTATATTTAGTTATGTATTAATCATGAAAATAGTAGAAACTATATATATTTTCACAAACTATTTACGAATGTTATTTTAGGTTATTTTCTCATAAAATGTACTTTAATTAATAGTTTAGATTAATAAGTTACCGTTGATCTATACGTTATTGCGATCATTATCAAATAAAGTTTTATTTCAAAATATTATAAAGATTTATTTACATTGCACATTTAAACCTTATAAGTTATTATGCCTAATTACTTTTATATATTAAAAACACTTAAATGTTATAATTCTTTTCATTTAACCAAAATATAAATGATTCCATCATGTAAAGTTAATTACTTGTCAAAAACCCCACAATCCTATAGAAACCCTAGTTCTTGTTAGAACGTTAACCTTATCATTAAAACCTTAACCTTGTGAATGTATATATATATTTAGGGCCTTGTGACGATTCATCTTGGAACGACGTTTATTATTCTTACTAGTCTTCATTACATACTTATTTGATAAGTGAGTTTTCCTTGCCCCTTTTTATGTTTTTCACACTATTTTGGGGTGAAACATAATACTCATACATCATACACTTATAAACATTTGAGACTTGTAAAGCATTTGCAATTCATCTTTATATTTTGTCATGGTTATTTGTGTGTTATAAGTGATTATATGAGATACATAGTTTATTTACAATCATTAACTATTGCTAGCCTAGCGACGTCTTAGATCTTTGGGCCTGACAAGCCTATTTGGTGTTAAAGTCGATGTATTGCCGACTCCTGATGACGTATGCTTGTTCATCATGGGAACCAAATACACTTAGCCAATCTTATATACCTGTAATCAAGTCGAGGTTTGGTTGTAACGATATGTGTTCTATAACCTTACTAGCTTATAACCTATGACATGAATTGCTACTTGTAACCTTATCATATTATGTATGAAAACCTTGGAAACTCATCAACTATTTTTAGTTGACCTTTTATTTTTATCATGTTTCAGGTCAAGCCCAAGTTTAAAGTCATCATTTGAAGCTTGCAATAAACTAGGATTTGGACCTAGCTAAATGAATAAAATGATTATGTTATGTCTTGTATTGTTTGGAACTTTTTCATGTTTGAGACTTATGCTTGTAATGCTACCTTTGAAACTTATGAATAATATATTTGGATTTAAGGATAAAGTTATGTGGCTGTGAACGATCTTAACTCTCACATCTCGACGTTTTCGCCGTCAAGGTTGGGGTGTGACAGTCGCCAAGGGCGAGGGAAACACATAAACCCTCACCCACGTACCTCGCCCACGTGTCATTTATCTTGCCCACGAGTAAATGCATATTTTAATAAATGTTTAAAATGTCAATGAGGAGAAGCGAGGGATTAAAATAATCCTCGCCCACGTCAGTGAGGGATCTTCTCCCTAGGCGAGGGATTGGAAACCTTCCTCGCCCACGTCAGCAGGGGTTGCTTATCCCTAGGCGAGGTATGTGACCTGGTCCTCGCCAGGTCAGCCTTAAAGGTACGGTGTGAGCGAGGGGCACGTGAAACAAGGCGAGGGATGTGACCTTGTCCTCGCCGAGTCAACGCTGCGAAGGTCAAAATCACGCACACCAACCGAGGCGAGGGATCGGTCCAAATAAGCGAGGGATGTGACATCCCCCTCGCGACGTCAGCAAGGACACGCAAATCGAAGCGAGGAAACAGATTGGTCGCGAGGAGTATAAAAGGAAGGTTGGGGGACCATGTGGGACTCGGAATTTTAGAAAAATTATCAACTTTGTTTAGAAAATTCATCATTTGTTTAAAAAATCTTCAACTTTGTTTAGAAATTCATCAACCTAGTAATGGAGCATGAGGTTAGTTTTTTGTTTATTACTTCTACTTTCACTGTTATTTTATTTTTGATTAGTTGTTTACTATTAGATGTAATGTAAAAGTTGCAAAATAGATTTACAATAAATTAAAAGACAATCCCGATCAACTTGTTATGTTTAACAGCACCTGTTTTGTAAAATGGTTATTATGTGAAAATATTAATAATGATGCATCACTTATACATTTGATATTACAAACACAAGTTCATACCGAAAATCCGGAGAACGGTATTAACTTTTCAATTAATGGGCAAAACCTTCAGTTTGGTCGTAAAAAATTTTGTATTATTACCGGGTTTAAATTTGGTGAAATGACGCGTCAAATTCATGGATCAACCTCAAATTTTCTCGATGCCGTTTTTCATAAAAATGGAATAATTAGACCTACGTTAGATGATTTAAGAGAAGTTTTTTATAACAGGTTACACATGTTCGATGATGTAACCGTTACACAAAAAAAGGGCGTACCCGGTGCATGAAGCTCCCGCTTTGCGCAGGGTCCGGGGAGGGGCCGGATCGCGAAGCGATCTGATGTACGCAACCTTTCCTTGCACAATTTTGTGTAAGAGGCTGTTTCCACGGCTAGAACCCATGACCTCAAGGTCACAAAGCAGCAACCTTATCAGTTGCTCCAAGGTCCGCCCTCGTAACCGTTACACAAGTTTGTTTATTATTACTTGTTCAACAAGGTTTTATGAGATTAGAAGGAAAAAAAATTTAAACAATCAACTTCTAGATTTAGTTAATGTTTAGGAGCATGGAATCATTTTCCGTGGGGTGCATAACTTTGAAATCATACTTACCCCATATCTATAATGTTCTTTATAAAAATAAAAGAGAAAAACGAAAGAAAAAGCTAAGATACAGTATTAAAGGATTTGTTTGGGCATTTAAGGTAAGTTTTAAATTTGATAATTTTAATTTTATTGATTATTTTTTATTATATATTGAATTAAAATATTTTATTTGTTGGACAAATGTAAATGTAGAACTAATATGTTACAATTTTGTAAAATAATTTAAAAAAATAAGAAATCTATATATTTTTCTGTACACAGATAATATATTTTTTCCTGTCTACACATAGCATGTCTTCAATATTTCCAGTCAACATATAGCGTGTTTTCATTTAAAGCTCTTACTATCAGTTTTAACACTGCTATCAATAATGAGCAGGCAACCCGTAATCAGAGCTTGTCGACTGTATTGGCACAAGTAAGATGTAAATTGTAGTACACATCTTACCCACTTTAACGTAAAGGCTCTTACTGTCAGTTTTAATACTTCTTATTGCGTGACCAATATTATGTAGATAAGAAATATATAAACAAACAGTAGAACTATTTGATCAGTATTATGTAGATAAGTTAATATTGGTGTTACAATGTAGGAAGGTTTTGGAGGAGGACGTATGTGAAAGACAAATACCATTTTTTAATGTAGAGTAATAAGTTTAATGAAGATAGATAATGGTAGGTTGAAGAATAAATTGGTTGTTGTTAAAGGCAAATATGGAGAGAATGGAGAGAATGGAGATAGCTAAAAGCAGAAATCAATTGTAGGAAGGCAAATATGGAGAGAATGGAGAGAATGGATTTGGGATGTTCATGCAAAATGAAGATTGTATTGGCCCCCTCTATTTATAGGGAGAGAATAGAGAGGATCAATAATTGACGTGCTTCAATCAACCCATTCCCGTTGCCATCATATTTTTTATAAATAGAATAAAGCAAAAAAGCAAAATGTGATGGAATAATAATATAAATATGAATTTTTCATTCTAATAATATTACCAACATAAAACGTTAATACCTTCAGAAATAGTTGACAACCCAGAACTGGTATTTGTGATTGGATTATTTGTAGGATCCGCTAATGACTCTGGTTGTGAAAATAATATATCTTTATGATCTTTATACTCGAAATGATAAGGAGACGGATAATCTTTTCCATAAAAATTCTTATTTTTTTTTTGTTTTCTGTAACAACCTTAAAAATTTTTTTTAATTATATAGGTATATGATTGTTATTAATTATAAAAATGTTATGTGTATATATTTTACGTATGCATGTTACATGCATGTATGTATATTGATAGTTTGCATATGTACGTGCATCTATAAACCTAAAATACATACCTACGTGTGTATATATACAAACTTTTACGTAGGCATGTTTGAATATCACCTAATACATGAACCAAACTTATATGTATATTTAATATACATATGATTATATGCTATGAGTTTATAAAAGACCATTTAAGTGACGTATTTTCATATACATAACTTAAATCCGTATATACATATATATATATGAACTTACGGGCACATATACATATATAACTTACGGGCATATATACATATGTATATGTAAATCAACTAAAAATTAACCAAATCAAATCAAAAACAAATTAAAACATAAAACTAAAACACCCAAACTATCACCACAACACCCATCGGCCACCTTATGCAAACAATACACCCGAAAACCATCAAACCTTGACCCGGTTCTTTTGTCTTGTTCGAACACCAAACCACCCACCCCAAACCACCTTCGGTAAACCACCAAACCACCCCTCACCCCCGGATTTTTGCCTTAAAACCGCCTACACCTCCACTAACCTCAAGATACATGAATCATCATTATTAGGGGGGATAGGTGGCATCTTCTTATGAAATTAAGAACACCTAAGTGGCCTATACGAATGAATCATCCAAGCTATGCTTCTTGGTCAAACTCTACCAACACACTATAAAGATCCTCACCTTGTAAACACATCAACCGCAGCACTCTCTTCATCTCTCAGATTTTTGCAAACACACACGCCATCACTACTAATCGATCACCACCTCTAAATCCAATCTCCTTGACCTCTCAACCCTTTACAACCGTGTTATATCATCACCATCGCCCACACCCGATCACCCACCATCACAAACACCCGACCACCTCACCACCTTCATACAACCACCATCACCAACCACTTCTGTCCCGTTTCCTTTCGGTTAACAACCATAAGCCACCAACTTTCAAACACACACTCACGGGTTCCCTTACAACCGAAACCAAATACAAACCTTGCATCACCAGCTTCGGTTACCATCATTCACAGCCGTGTTCCAAGTTCTAGGAAGCTTAGACATCATCCAAAAACATCCAAAGGTAATAAAAGATTAATTATATGTTACAAAACATATATATATACATACATATCGATATGTATATATAAATGGGTTTAGTCACCTAAAACCAATTTAGGGAGACTAAAAACCATTAGTTTTGAGTACTAAAACTTCCAAAATCCAGGAACTTGTAGGTTACAAAAATATAATTGAATTTTTATAAAATTTATAACATACATAGTAAGAAAAATCAAACAAATATTTAATGAAAGCAATTGTGGGAATAAACATGAAAAATTCTTGTTTTTATACTGAAATAATAAACTGGAGATTTTGATATAATTTTGATAAACAAAATAATTTATATAAATTATTTTAGAATAGAAAATAGAAGAAATGCTCAAAAATATAAATAAATTCGGGGAAATTCTGATAAAATCTAAGAATTATTCTTTTAAGGTATAAAAGGCTCTGGTATTATTTTAGAATTTTATACCTTATTATGATTAAAATACGAATTTTTATATGTTCTGAAATAAATAAATCGTAATAAATACTTAAAGGACATAATAAATTTGGATAAAATCATAGACGGAATATCACTACTAGAAAAATCGCAAAAGATGACGCGCATTGCGCGTCATCTTGGGGGTCAGATGACGCGCAAATGCGCGTCAAGGAAGGGGTAGTCATAAATGATAGATGACGCGCATTCGCGCGTCATCTGTTTATGACGCGCAAAAGATGACGCGCATTTTATGACGTGCAAAAGATGACGCGCAATGCGCGTCAAGGAAGGGGTAGTCATAAATGAATAGATGACGCGCATCCGCGTGTCATCTATGAAATTTTTATGACGTGCAATAGATGACGCGCAATGCGCGTCATAAAATTAGCTGCATTATTTTATATATATATATATATATATATACACATTAATTTTTATAAATTTTACCTGCTGTTTTTATAAAACTATAAATCAATAACTGTCAAATAATAGCAAAACAAAATTTATTTAATTAAATACTAACAAAAATTACAAAGTTGTTCCAAGTTCACATGCATATGCAAAATTACAAAGTAGTTCCAAATTCATTTAATTATCTAATAAGTAGCCCTACACATAAATAAAATTTGAAACGTAACACGACCACAGTTGCAACGGCTTCTACAACATCAGCTGCTCCTAGAAGGTGACCAATCATTGATTTGTCGAGTTCACTCGCAACTGCAAACATATCATGGCCACAACTTGGACCTTTGTTAACTCCAACAATATATCACCTGTTTGCCATTCCAAAATGAAACAATAAAAATGAGTCAACATTTTATGAGAGCATTATGATTGATGACACCTCAAGAACCAAAAGAACATACCATAAGAGGCTTGGACCATGCAAACAATGCCCCAGATAATGCTAATGAAACACAATCCACAGGGGTACCTACACGAACAATTTGCAAAACAGTCCGACTTATAAATCTAATCAGAACCACACTTCACCATCATTAAATTGATAAGAAACCTTACTGGGATTTACTTATAGACTCACTTAATGATCATATTAATGTATTTTTGTTACATTCAGATTGAAAAAAAAACAAACTAGTGTGCACACTACTAGAAACATGTCCATGAGAGCTCCATTCACATATGCGTGTAAAACATGTCCACGAGAGTTCACTCTAAGCATATACTGAGCATCTGAGGACTTCTGTTGGATACTATATGTTTACAAAGATCAAATTTGTCTTTCATAGTATTCATTTGTTCTAGCAATGTATTTGACCTCAAAGACGTCTGATCAAATTGAGGAACAATAACTGTTAGTATCTCACAGATTCCCAAACAGATTGTTAGACTTCAAGAAACATACCATTGCAGTATTGAAAACAACATTTGTGCAGTCAGGTAAGATGCTAATCGATTTTGATGGCAAACTATATGAAGAATTCCTAAATACCACTTGAGCAGTTTCTTGACTGTTGTTATTAAGAAGAAATGCAGCACATTTGCCTGAACTTTGGGTGTACACATATGCGTGTATGATTAAGTTATATGTATAAACAACTCATAAATAAACTTGATTAATTAACAGCAAAAACAAATGCTTACATCTTGATCTGTACCCAAATGTTCAATGGTTAACTGTCCATAGAGTAACGCCTTCAAGATGAACAAAGATGAACAAAGATGTTAGATGCTTTTTTAAAAATGGTGAAAACTCACCCAACTTTTTCAAGATATAGAAGAGGGATCCTTCTCCTTCATGACCGAACAAGTGACCAAGATACCTGCTTGGTCCTTCCATGTAATGATGAATGCCAGGTGTAATTGGCCATGTAATTCTCAGCTTATGGCCACGTTTTATAGGGATGGTTTTAACAATAACCTAAGAAACAAAAGCAACAAAATAAGAACAAATGTTCAAAAGAGCAAAAAGACTATACCTTTATGCAGTAATCATATTTTCACTAATCTGATACTTAGAAAAGTGGAAGAATGAAGATTGTAATCAAATAGATTTACAAGCTAAATAATTAACATCGTTTATGTAAATACCTGAAGATGTTCAGAGCAGGGTTGACCAGGGAAACTAAGCTGCTTACGATTAACATTAACACATACATACCTTTTGCATAAGACTATTAACATGCTTTTTGAAGGTATTAAAAATTACAAATGAGTTAATGACACATGCTCATGAATTACGTCAATAAGACTATTAACATTAACACATACATACCTTTTGCATACACAACTAGATTCATGATGTTAGCTGAGTAATATTCATCGTAGAACTTGAGAAGTTCATCCCTTGTATCTACACGTCTTGCCTTTGGCCTTACTTCAAGTGTATCCCGGTTCCCTATTCATGACATGAGATGCAAAATAAATGTTATGGAGGTGTTTAAATTTCAATTATGGAAAGGCATAGGTATTTAACGGAATTTTTTCTAGGAAAACATGAAAATTGGAAAACATGTTCAAAATAAATGTTTTCATGAGAACTTTTCATAGAAAACAGAAAACTAAATTTTCTACGCTACAGCTATAACTAAGAAAACATAGATTTAAATACCAAAAAACATGACAGGAAAACTCAATTCCACAAGCATACCAAACAAAGAAAGCAGTATGCAAGGATTCTGATTGTCAAGAGTTTTTCTTTATACATTGTAGCTTACCATGGCACTTGATGTACAATAATAATACTTTTTTACAGACTTATGCAAGAAGGTTTAAATGCTAACCTGTGCTGAACTTGTGGTATGGATGATCTTCTGCACTAAGATGTTTTTGCAGCTGCAAAATATGGTAGCCAAAGAAGTTAGAACTTCAGATTTCTCTTCATGTAGAACTTATATATACCATTGGTGTGTGGAAACAAGTAAACATTACCTGATTTATTCTCCACACATCAGAGAGTAAATTCTTCTGATTCTCTGTATAAAACAAGTGGAAGGAGGGAGTGAATAAAACTATTAACTAAAATATATAGTAACAAAACAACCAAGCCACTAAAATGATGCTAACCCGAGTCAACAACTTTTATTTCCCTAGTAGTTGCATCAGATGACATCAGTGGTTTGATAAAGAACTGTGCGAATCTATACAAGAAATTAACGAAAGCCACGTTAAATTAACACAGGCCAACAGATTACCTAATTTGATCATAACAAAACTGGAACTGCCACAAAGTAATTATAGAATTGCCAAAAAACAATAACATGTACCTATCCAAAGCCTCTTCAAAACAGTCAGCGTTAACATCAAAGAAATAGTTGGTGTGCTCAAAAGATGTATAGGCGTTGGTACGACCTCCGTGCTAATAACAAGTATGAGATCATACACACATGTCATTTAGTTCTAAAACATCTACTTAACATATGAACATGTGTGAAGAAGATGTTCCCATGGAACAACATGTGTTTTCAAATAGGAGAAAGGTATAAAGCACCTCGGATATGTATGTAGAGTAACTATCCTCAAAGGATACTTCTCACTTGCATAGAACAGCATGTGCTCTGCAATTAAATATTAAATGAAACAAAAGTTAGCTTAAAAATGAGATCTCGAACCATCAATAACAAAAAACACAAACCTAAATCCTATTGATGAGGGAACTCAAACGAGATAATAATAATAATAACAATAAAAAGTTTGTAAAATCAGAAAGACTTACAGAGCCTCCCTCCTAGAATATGATGGAGACTTGCATGCCTGTTAACCAACAATCGATCTCATGAACTGTAATATCAACTGTAAAGTTAATAGAATATGTTAAGAAACTGAAACAAACAAACTACAAAAAGGTCGTCTAGATTTGCAATCAAATGTCATACCACAGCTCACCAACAACATTGCAAGAGAGCCAGATTTGATATCTGCTGAACTCTGGAGTAACTGCAATTGCAAACAGAATTCCTGTATGAATATTGCAGGAACTATAATATTGCCTGTTCAAACCAGAAACAAACCAAGTAACAACATGAACACCAAACCATATTTCAACATCTAACAGAAAATCAAATCATCAATCACTCTACTAACAATTATCCATCTCCCCTAAAGCTAGGGCTTTGATGCAAACCCTTCGATTTCTTGCTGAAAAAGGTACTAAAAACAAGAAAAACACACGCACAGAGAGACTGAAATCGAAATGAAAGCTGCTACTAACTAGCTGAAGGTTTAAACGTGAAACGAAGGTAAGGTGTTTGATGAATTACCTCAGAGACAAAGTTTGATCTCATAATTAACTGCCGATTGCTTTGAAGAAATCAGTGATATAAATGTTTTCAAGTTTTTACGGATTTCCTCAAGAGAAGCCACCTTTTGAGCCGGATCTTCGCGATTGCCGGAGTTAGGGTTTATAAACGACGACCTGCGAGTGTGTTGAGGCGACGGTGGTGTTTGAGTGCGCTGGGCGTCGGCTGCGGGGTGGTGGGGTGGTGGTGGTGGTGGTCGGTCGGCGCGGCGGGGTGGTGGTCGGTCGGCCCGGTGGTGTGGTGGATTTGGGGGTGTTCGATGGCTGAAATTTTGGGATTGTAAGGGTTGAGGGCGCGAGGTGTGTATAAAGGAGGGAAAGGTCTTTTTTTTAATTTTAAAAAAATGACATACACAGATGACACGCAAGAATGCGTGTCATCTTTGCTAAAAACTTTTTAAAATCTGACATATAATTTATGATACGCGTAAATGCGCGTCATCGTTTTTCGCGCGTCATCTTTCGCGCGTCATCTATTAACAGTTTTGTAGTAGTGTATTAAAACACATAGTACAGAATATATAATTCTCATGATTTATGGAATAGTATAACTATTTTTTCTAAATATTATGATTATTGAGAAAATTACAGAAACTATTATATTACGATTTGGACTATGGAATAAATATATGTTGTTTGGTCCTGTATAGGAAGTCTTCTGTAAAAATCTTGGAATTTTTCATGAACAGAAACTATTTTTAACTATTTATAGGAACATTAGGAAATTCACAGAAAATAATCTGCTAATATTTGGACTCTATAAAAATTATATGATGCTATTGGACTATTGTACGAAATTCTATGAATTTATGTGGAATTATTGGACAACAGTGAACATTTTGATGAATATTGGGATTATTGTGAAAAATTATAAAGACTGTTTTGTTTGGACTTGGACTGTGATTTAATTATATATTGATATATTTAATATTGAAAGTCGACTGTAAAAATATAATAATTTATTAGCTCCAGTATCTATTTTTTATGAATTCTTGTGATTTTGTGGACTTTATAATAAATAATCTGTTGGGAGATAAATACCATAAAAATTACAAGAGACTCTAAATGGAGTAAAAACGTTTCTGTAAAATTTTGATAATTTTTAGAAGTCAGGAGCTATTTTTGAACTATTTTTGTAACTAATAAAGTAAGTTACAATTATTATCTAGAAACAATTAAAAAGGGGAATTTTGGAGGCCCGAAAGTGTTTCTCTACAAAATCCA